>PVKE010025079.1:0-23326 GCA_004027555.1 Craseonycteris thonglongyai
AAAGCCGGGACGGCTCAGCGGGTTGAGCGCTCGCTTTGAGGCCACGAGGACCGAGGATCGAATCCCGGCTCCGGCCCAGGCAGGACCCACGTGCTGAACTGGGGAGTTCCCACAGTTCGGTTCTCTAGCTGTCTCTGTCTCTGTCTCTCTCTCTATCTGTCAAGAGTAAAATAGAAATAAATATGCACTAAAGATAAAAAATAATTACTCTCTATAAATGTAAAAAAAAAAAGGATTAAAAAAAATAATAATAAATAAATAAAATAAAATGGATATTCCTTTTTTGCTTTCCTTTGCTATAATTTCTCCCCGTTTAGGGGACATTTTCACATTCACGGGTAAAGAAAAATCTTTTTCAGCACTGGAACAAGAATCGCAGACAACTGACTGAATATAAAGCATTTCTAAAATAATACATTGTACAAATTGCAGTAAATAATAAATAATTCTCACAGTAAATATATTCTATATATATAAACATTCAGTCTTATTGCAACCTAAACAGATCTCAGGTTGCCAGCATTTCGGTGAAATCTGATATAACGGATCAAGCAGTAAGCAAGACAAAATAGCCTGGGCGCTTAACCTGTTAAGGGATAGGAAATGGAGAGGGGGACAGGAGCAGGGAGGGCCAAGAAAGGAAGTCAAACTTACAGATAGATGGGGGAACAGAGACCCATGGAGGGAGGAGGCCCATCGATAGAGTGCCAGGGCCCAGCTGGAGGCTGTCTTCACCCATTCAAACACTGTGGGATTGAGGAAGCAGCTCTGATTAAACCATTCACCAGCTCTCACTGGACATCATCTTAGGTGAGGGACAAGCAAGGATGAGTTCTCAAGTCCTTCCACCCAACAAGTGCTCTGGACACCCTCTGGGGTATGTGGGGTAGGTAGAGGGGAGAAGTGAAGATGATACCAATGTAGACAACTAGACCAGGGAAAGGGGCTGAGCCAACAGGTAATTGGGATGAGTTAGGGAAAATAGGAGGGGAGATGCCAACTACAACACTAGAAAAGACTGAAGGGGAAAACACTTACCCTCCTCCTCCGAGTTTGCAATTTCATTCAGCACCCCAAATAGGCCCATATCACGCCTGATGGGGGGAAGCTGTGAGTCAAATTAGTCTGATTGCTTCAATCTCCCCTCTACAAGTTTCATTCAGTCAATAAACATGTATTAAAAATAAGAGTACTCACATTTAATGAGTGGCAGCTATGTACCATTCACTTTATTATTGTCCTTTCATTTAACTAATCACACTAAAATGGGTATTCTATCCATTTTACCAATGAGGCAACTAAGGCTCAGAGACCCTTCAGAGCTTTGTGAGCGGGCCAAGGGGTCAAGACTTGCCCTAAGACAGTGAATGAAAAGCCATGGAAGGCTTTTAAGCAGAGAAACAAACTGATCACACTCACATTTAGATCAGCCTGGGAATACCAGAATGGCTCAGTGGGTTGAGCACTTGCCTTGCAGCTACGGGGTCTGAGGATCAAGTCCCAGTCCATGCGGACCCATATGCTAAACTGGGGTGTGCTTTCCACGCAGGAAGCCCCCAGTTCACAGGAGCATGCTTCCCACTTGGGAGGCCCCCAATTCAGGTCCCACCTGGGGCTTGCTTCCCATGTGGGAGGCCCCGGTTCAGTCCCTGCATGGCCGCACGTCCACCTGTGGAATGAAACTACGTTGAAACTAATTACGTACGGCTGTGGAGACTGCTCTGGACCCTCCCCCTTCTCTCACTCTCTCTGTCAAACAATAAAAATAAATCTAAAAACAAAAAAAATAAAGATCAGTCTGGCTGAATATTAGAAGAGGACAAGAATGGAGAGAGGGAGATGGGTTAAGAGGTTACTTCAGGAATCTAGAAAAAAGGCCAAAGTGGCCTGAACCCTGCATGGGGCAAGGAGAAAAGTAGACAGATTTGAGAGCTTAAAGAAGTAGAATGGATAGGATGTGAGACCAATGAGACATTAGTAAGGAACAGAGTAATATCAAGGGAAACACGTAGGTGTTGACCCTTTCAGTGCGATGGGCCGATATATTAGTTTTTGCACCTCGGGCAAAAAGTGCAACAGGCCAATATATCGGCTCATATGTGGACCATAGTTAAAAGCGCTATAACTTACTATATATTTTCTTGTATGATGTATGACTGAAATAATTACATTTCTTTTCCAGATGATGTAAAAGAATAATATTAACTAATTCAATTTATATAACTAAAAAAACTGCATATGGATATCTAAAACAATAACTTCATAACGTTTTTTTCCCTAAGGTGATATTTTATTAAATTACCCTTCGCATTTCTCGCTAGTACCGCTGACAGAAAGTAGGACTAAAAGGGTTTAATTATAGCAGGTAATGCTGCTTTTAGTGTGCCAGGGCTGGGCCAGATGCTTACATGCATCATCTAATTTAGCCATTATCACAACCCTACAAAATAGGTATTGCTATCACCTGCATTTTTAGAACAGAAGGCATGAAGAGGTTAACTGTCAAGGTGACCTAGGCAGGATGGAGCAAAGTCAGGATTCAACCTGTCTGTCTGCCCCAGAGCCTACATTCAAACCACTTGTTCCTGAATGAACAGCAAGGTCATTTCTTGAGATGAAAAACACAAGGAAGAAACTGGTTTGGAGAGGGAAATGAAGAGATCAGTTTTGAACATGCTGAGTGTTTGAATTTCCAAGTAGGGGTTGTTAGCATGGGTGAACACCCATGTGTGGAGCATCAATTTCAAGTCCAGCCAGGGACACCAACGTTTAAGGGACATCAGGAAGAAGAGAAGCAGCAGCAGCTGGAGGAAGCAGTAAGAAAGAACCCAGGATTGAATGGTCTTCAGACAATGAATTGATGTTTAACTTCACTCACACAAAGAGACATGCAAATTGAACTGTACAGCATTGCCAAATACTGAAGTTTGATAGCACATCTGAGGAGAAACACTCTCACACACTGCTGGTAGTACCGTAAATAATGTACAATTTCAACAGAGAACTATTTGGCAACAATTCACAAAATTACAAATGAACATATTCTTTGAACCCACCTACTTCATTTGTAGGAATTCATCCTACAGATGACAATAATAGCTAACCCTTAAAGGGATTAATATGGGCCAGGCACTGTTCTCTAAGTGTTTTATGTACACTAATTCATTTAATTATCACTACCACCTTGTAAAATAGGTTCCATTTTACAGATTAAGAAACTGAGGGACAGACTAAGTAACATGCCCAAGGTCACACAGCTAAAAAGTATCACAGCCAGGAATTGAATCCAGGCAGTATGGCTCCACTCCTATATGAACAAAATGAATGATGTACATACCTGCACGATATTATTCACTGCAACCTTATACCTAACCTTGCTAAGCTTCAGGTAAAGGCTCAGAAATGCTAATAGCATGAGGTGGGGGTAGAGAGCAGGTTCACATAATCAAACCAGAAAACAAGGAAAGTCATTGGAGATTAAATGGCAATACTACTGCATAGCCTTGAGTTCCACAATAGGACCGATAATTTGATGTACTGAATGACATATAGCTCTGAGCTAGAGACAGCCTGGGAGCCTGGGGCTGAGGAGTGGTGACCTCATTTTCTCCAGGATCTGGAGACCATGGCCCAGAAGACCCTTTGCTACGTCTCACCAAATATTGATGCATCTCTTCCACACTTGTTCCCGATGGTGGATGAAAGCCGTTCTTGTGCCATGGTCCAGCCTCCCAGGGGTCTTCAGGGGATCCTTAGTCAGGTTTAGGACAGGAAGATTGATCCACTATAGCCCAGAAGTGAGAAGTGTGACAGTGAGTCAGTCTCTTCCCCAGATCTCTGATGACTTCCCTGCTATCTCCAACCCTTGCCTGGGGCTAAGGATAAGAGGCTCCAGAGACATATTTCCCATTTCCACAAATGAGACTTGTGAGACTGGGACTTAGCTCCCTTATCTGTAAAACTACAATATTGCATAGGGTTGCTGTGACTATTAAATCTCATAACATTGAACACTTGACTCAGCCTCCTTATTACAGAGCAAACGCTCAATAAACGTCCGTTTTCTTCCTTTCCTCCCCAAGCAACACCACGGAAAAATGCGCTCTAGGTTGTGCTTTCCCAGTTCTCCCAGATACTGCCCCCACCTTTCCGTAGTTCTCCTGCACTCTCACATCCGCTTGATTCGCCCTCATTCTCTCCACTCCCTCCCTCTAGGCCTGTCCCACAGCTCCTCAGCATCCCTCATCCTCCAATTTCAGCTCTTCTGTTCTTTTCCAGCACGGGCCAGGTTTCCAGCCGGCCAGTGTAGGGACCGCGAGCCCCCATCTCGCAGCCTCGGGTCCCCGGTTCTCCCTGATTCCGCCTCATCCCTGTAGGTCCCATCCCTTCTTGCCCTGGCCACCTGGCCCCGGAAGTCAGGAGGCGGACTCTCATAGGTACTGCCTGTCACCAGCTCGTTATTGTGTTCGTATAGGGTGACTTGACCCCTAGGCGGCGGCGGAGGGAACAACCCCAAAGAGCACATCTTGCCGGTCCCAAGGACGTCCAGAATCACCAAACTCGCGGATTCCGTCTCGCTATTAGTTCCCGGGCTAGATTCGGATGCGTACGGGTAGCCACTAGGGACAAACCGCGATGCAAAGATAAACGGAAGTGAAGGGAAGAGCAACGAAGAAGGACGCGTGCGCGGTCCAGGACAGACTTTCGGCTCTTCATCGCGCGCCGCCTAGCGGCTGGAGGAGGAGCAGCGCGGACAACTCTGCAGGGCCAACCCGTAAAGAGTTTGGAGTGGTTTTTGTTTTTATTATTTTCCTCTGAGACTGATTTTTTCCCCAGTTCCGAATTCCCCACCACAGTCTCCCACTCTATCAGAGCTCGGAAAGCCCAAAAAAAGACACGTTCATGGAGGTACATAAACCCTCCCAGGACTGTGGATAACCCCAAGGAAAATACAAACTGTGTCACTGGCTACTAGCTGGCTGGAAAGCCTACAGCGGGGAGAAAAGTCCGCAGAGACCTTGGGAGCGAGAGTGCTGCACCCTCCCGAACCTAGGGCCCACCGGACTAGGTGTCCCGGAAGGAAAAGTAGGAACAGTTGGAAAACTAACATTTCTTGAGCACTTGCTATGATAGATAAGCGCTTGTATAATCTTTACAACCCCATGAGATAGGTACTGTTACATAGCCATGAGGAGAGTGAGGCATGGAGAAATTTAACCAAAAAGTATCCAAAACAAGGTATTCTGATTTAAGAATGAAAGTGAAATTGATCTTGTTCTCATTCCAAGGGATGGGACTAGAACTGGAGTCTAATGCAGAATTGAGACTCCTCTTACATCTATGTGACTTTGGAAAAATCATTGAATTCTTTGAGCCTCAGCTTCATCACTTAGCTTCGTCACTTGGAGAGTGTCCTAATTATTTCACATGGTTGTTTTCCATTCAAAATAATGGAAAAGAAGCCATTTAATAAGCTGGAAAGTACGAAACAGGTATCAGAGATCATTAGCCACTGGCCACAATAACCTTGGGCATTGGTTCGTTCACTTAACAAATGTTTGGGTTTTATTAAAGATTTATTTTTATTGTTTTTTGACAGAGTGAGAGACAGAGAGAAGGGGGAGGGCCCAGAGCAGTCTCCATAGTTGACAGCATTTATTTTTCCATATAGTTTCACTCCACTGGTGGGCACTGGGGCTGTGTAGGGCAGGAACTAGGCCAGGGGACTCCCACATAGGCCCCGGGAAGAACTGAACTGGGGGCACACCCTAGTTCAGCATATGGGTCATCCTGGGTCAGGATTCGATCCTCCGACTCCGGGGGCTGCAAGGGGAGAGCTTAACCCACTGAGCCATCCCAGCTTCCCCGCTTAACAAATGTTAATGAGCAATTCCAAGGCTCATGCTCTGTGGACAAGAGAAAGGGGTTAAGGTACAGTCTCCACTCCCAAGAGCGGCTGGTCTCATGGGACAATCTAGGGGGTATTCTAGTTTAGCGTTCTTGGGTTCTGTATCTGCCCCTCCTTTCTACATGGAAAGGTCCCCACCAAGAGTGTTATTCTGTGGTCAGAAAAGAAGAGGTAGGGAAAGCTGGGATGGCTCAGCAGTTTAAGAGCTCGCTTTGCAGCCCCGGGGCCTGAGAATCAAATCCTAGACCCAACCCAGGCAGACCCACATGCTGAACTGGGGTGTGTCCCCAGTTCAGTTCTTGCCGGGACCTATGTGGGAGGCTCCCGGCCCAGTTCCTGCCCTGCGCAGCCCTGTGCCCACCTGTGGAGTGAAGCTATATGGAAAACTAATGTCAACTATGGAGACTGCTCTAGGCCCTCCCCCTTCTCTCTGTCTCTCTCTGTTTCTGTTTCTCTCTGTCAAAAATCAATAAAATAAATCTTTTAAAAAAAAAGAAAAGAAAAGAAGAGGCTCCAGAATGTTAATGGTCACAGGACTCACCTGAGTATCTTGCTAAAATAGATTCTGGGTGAAGCTCTGAAGCTGAATTTCCAAAAAGCCCCCAGGTGATACTGCACAGGTCACACTTTAAGTAGTCCCCCTTTAATTTGCTGTCACCTGGGAAGTCACAGAAGGCTTAAAGAGCATAATGTTAAAACAAAAAAAAAACACCAAAAAAAAAACCCTTACAGAAAGTGTCTGGGAAAGTTCTCCCTGCCAAGGGGAAACAGGACAGTTTTGAAGGCTGAGTCTGTGAGTCTGACAAATTAGTGGAGAGCACTGAGAACCCTCCGACAAAGCTTTTGTTTGTACCTCAAGTCATGACACCATCTGACCCCAGACACCCCCAAGAAATCACAAAGGCTGGACCTGCAACTTCCACTTCCATTTGAAGCCTGATTTTCACCAACAGGTTGTATTATAATTATTGGGTGGGTACCTGCTTCTTACCCTGTAATGTGAACTGGGGAGGAGGAACAGTGATCTGTGTCTTCACATTCCGTTACCGCCTCCCTCATACTGCTTACTTAAGGTTCGTTGACTGATTTTCACAATTTGCAGATTCTGGGGAGGATCAAGTCCAGGCCTAGCGCACTCTCCATGAACTTCACCAGGGGGCGCGGCGGCCCCGGCGACAAAGTGATTTTGACCCACCGCCCCGGGGGCTCCAGGAGCTTAGCGGGCGGTCTACACGGGGCGGGGTGGGGGAGGCGCCTCACGACCTGGGCGGGAAACCGAGGCAGCGCCCGGGCCGATGATCGAGACTTCGGCAGGCGGAAACCATCGCCGGAGCCTGAGTGCCCGGAGCTCGCCCCCACCCCCCTTCCCGGGTGCCCCGGCCAGGGCCGGTAACCAGGCGCACATGGCCCGCCGGACCCTGTTTGTCCTGGCGGCGCGCCGCCGCTATTTGAGGCGGTTTTTATCTCCCAGAAACCAGCAAAACCCCAAGCGGAGTCTAGAGAAGATGAAAGAGGCCGAGGGGCCGGGGAGGGGAGCACCGCGGGGCTGCGGCGGGCGGGAGCTGGCACCGGGCAGGCGGAGACCGAGAGGCGAGAGGGCCAGGCCCTGGGGGGTCCCGAGGAGCCTGCCGCGCGGGCGGGGGCGGGAGCCGGGGGTCCGCTCGGAGCCACCTCCCCCAGGCCCGCCCCCCGGCGCCCAGCCCCCTCCCCCAGGCCCGCCCCCCCCAGGCCCGCCCCCCGGCGCCCAGGCCCGCCCCCCGGCGCCCAGCCCCCCCCCCAGGCCTGCCCCCCGCAGCCCACGGGCGCTGTCCTCTGAAAGCGCGTTTCTTCAAAGCGCCTTTGAAGCCGCGCCCCGCCGGAGGGCAGGACATTTCGCACCTGGCCGGGGGCGGGAGGGCAGCCGGCTGGGAGGGGGCTCGCGCCTCGGCCCCTCGGGCGCCGCAGCGCCGCTCCTGAGCCCGCGAGGGGCACCGTGGGCCGAGGCGCCGCCCGCGGAAGGGCCCAGGCTGAGGGGCGCGGCTGGTGCGGCCCCTCAGTCCAGCGGGGGAGCCCTACGGGGTGGGGGCCGCACAAAGCCCTATTGTGGCCGCGGGACGGCCGCCACAGAGTGGCTTTTGTTCCCCCGCTGACTCCGTGGCGGGCACGACTGATTGCAGGCCCAGGCAGGGGGCGGGTTACGTGCCCGGCGGGGGCCGCCCGCCGGGAGCCGCCCCTCGGCCGGGCTGCAGCGCAGGGCCGATGCGCTGGCCGGGTCACCGCCCCGGACAGGCAGGGTGCGTTGGTGCGGAGTCCGAGAAAGGGCCGTGGAAGAAACCTCTGGGTCTTCCCACCTCCGCAGAGAGCTCTACGCGGTCAAAAGCTGACCCTCCACTGGAGGGCCTGGCCTGGAAGTATTCTTCCGCGGACATAATGTGCAAACGGGCACCTTAGCATACCCATGGGGAGTCCCCAATTTGCCAAGGAAAAATCCTGTGGCTCACCCTTCTCCCGTCTCCCATCCTCTTCCCCTCTTCTCACCAGGACAAAATTTAAAATCGAACTTTTATTAAATTAAAAAAAAAAAAAAGGACTCCATGAGGGCATGACCCTTCCCTTCCATAACATTACCCTCTCCCCAGGCCCCAGCGGCTTTAATCCTTTAATTTGGGGACTTGAAGGAACAGGAGATAGAAAAAGAGGATCCAAAGTCACAGGAAAGGCATTCAAAGGCACTAAGCGGCTTTAAAAATCACTGGAGGTGTTGGGAGCATCGGAAGTCCCCAGGTGGGGGCCTGTGCACACACCCAAATCTGCCTCCTAGCTCTACAAAAATTCTTTTTCATGGCTTCTAGGTACCAGCCTTCAAAATGCCTAGCACAGAGTAGGCACTCAATAAACACTGGATTTATTTGAATCTGATCCCAGAGAAAGCCTTCCCCACCTATTCTTCAGGAGAGGCACCTCCAAACCATTGTCCTGTTAGGTGGGCTTCCCCCAAAGAGCCTAATATGGCAGCTGCAAGCTCTCCATAACCATGGCAACAAAGGATTAGCCAGATGGGGTCATGGTGTCAAGGAGGGGCAGTGGAAGAACCTGTTCTGAGGTTGAAGGAGCTGGGGTGCATTCCAGTCCTCCCCTCCATAGGACTTGAGGTTTCACAGCTTCTGGCTGGGGGTGGGATTAGGGATCCCTTAATTGAGAGAGACCCTATCAACTCTTTAACAGAGATCTAGCTAGCCAACCCTATTAGCAGATTCCATTAAAAGAGAAACCCCATTAACTGAGACCCTGATGATAGGAATTCTATTAACAAGATCTCCACTAACACTTTTTCTACACAGAAATGCACTTGTCTAAAATTTCTGTAGCAGAAATGGACCTCCTTTCCTCCCCAGCTCACTATACCTGACCTGTCTGTCATCATAACTTAGATAAATAGAATTATTATTATTACTATTCATTTCTCTTGGAACATAGGGCTTAAATATACAAGCCTGGGGGCAGCCTCCCTAACCCTGGGGTCACCCCATCTTTGGGATCAGATCCCCACTGGTCTGCCCCCCTTTTGGCACCCTGCTCCCTGCCAGGTCAATAACCCCAAACCTCTAAATCTGGTCCCTAATGAAGAGGCCACCAGGGGGCAATAAATTATCATCATCATCATCATCATCATCATCATCGTGTTTGTAGAAAGGAAGAATGCTCTGGAGCGTGGAAAGTAGTGACATAAGAAGTCAGAAAGACTGGAGCCTGGAAGCTAAGGGATAGTGGTAAATAAGCTTGGGAGGCCGGATGCAGGTCAAGGACTTAATGAGATGGAGAAATAAAATGTTGGGAGAGCCCAAATGGGAAGAAAGTGAATTGGGGTGTTAAAAGCAGAGAAGAGAGAAGCTGTGAGCCAAAGAGAGGAAGAGTTTAGGAAGAGAGTGAAGAAATCAGGCATAAGGTAAGGGCCTAAAATAAGAGTTTGCCAAACAGACTCAAGACAAGGAGAAAAGGTGAGCTGAGGAGGCATGCAGGAAGATACCCAGGCCCAGAATGGCCAGGGGAGAGATGAATGAGCGCTGCGAAGGGCAGCATGCATGAAGCAAATGGAGTGGGGGCAAGCAGTGGTCCACGGAGCCAGGAGTGGCTGGCAAGCAGCCCTGGGGCTGGAGATCCTCCCCCCAGCTCAGATCTCCAGCAGGTTGCTCTGCTCCGGGCTGCCTTCAGGGCCTTTCTCAGGGGGTGCCGGAGAGGCTGAAGGCCGGGGTGTCTGACTGGCCTCCTCTTCCCCGGCGCTGCGACCCTCCCCCAGCTCCTTGGGGCCGCTGGGTGGGGGGCCTGGGCCTGGCTCGCCATGGGTGCGTTGGTGTTTGCTCAGGTGGTCGCTCCTGGTAAAACGCTTGGAGCAGAGCAGGCAGGTGAACTTTTTCTCCCGCGTGTGAGTGCGCACGTGGCGTTCCAGTTCGTCCGAACGGGTGAACCTCTTGCCACAGAAGAGCCAGTTGCAGACGAAGGGCCTCTCGCCTGTGTGCCAGCGCAAGTGGGCCTTCAGGTGCGAGGCCTTGCCGTACACCTTGCCGCAGCCCGGGATGTGGCAGCTGTGGATGGGCTTCTTCCGCAGCCCCGCGGCTGCTGCCCCCAGGCGCTCCAGCTCCTGGCAGTTGGGACAGTCACAAGAGGAGCGCCCTGCTCCACTGCCCCCGTATCCACCACTGCCCCCTGTGCCTGCACCCCGAGGGGGTTTAGCTCCACCGCTCCCCTCCAGCTGCCCACTATTGCCCACTGCCTTGGGTTTATAGACATCTTGGGGTAAGACATGCTGGGGCCCTGGTTGCAGGAGGTGGGGAGCTGCATAGGGGGCTGGATTAAGGGGAGCAAAGTCAGATGGGTAGGTGGGGAGCTGCGGGTTCAATGGAGGCTGAGCAGGGCCTGTAGGTAGTGTCCCTTGCAGCCCATCACCCTGGCCCTGTCCACCACCTAGCCAGTTGCCCCCAGGGTGCATGTCCCACCAAGGTGTAGGAGCATTGCCTGGGCCTGGCGAGATGCCTGCATGGATACCTGCCTTATACCAGGAGCCATAGGGGTGTGCCATGTCCAGAGAGGTGTACACACTGGGCAGGCAGTCAGAAGAGCTGTGCCCCTTGGGCACTAGTAGCCCGGGGTCCTGGGTGCCTGTGGGTCCAGGGAATGAATGAGAAAAGGGAGGGTAGTCATTGGCATAGCCCGAGGTGGGCGCTGAAGGACTGCCTGCAGGTGAGAGGAGCCCATTGCTGCTTGAAAAGGGGGTTGGGTAGGCATCCCCCATGGTTTTGGGGGCTGAAAGGTCACTGCCCACAGAGTATGGCTTCTTTATGCCTGCTTTGCCCAGCGTCGTTGAGTCCCGCAGAGGGCTGGAGCCACCAAACTTGCTGCACGCTGCTGTCAGCATGGCCAGGGGGCTGGAGCCATAGTGAGCTTCCTCCTGGGGAGAGAGGGAACGCTGCTTAGGGGAGAGGAGAACGCACAGGGAAGAGCAAACTCCAGGACACCACCTAGAGGCATGGAGAAGAGCACAGAGGGCTCAGGGTAGGATTGAAGAGCATGGGGAATCAGAGGGAAGAGGGGGGCTGGGAGGACTGGATCCCAGGGCAGAGCTCAGATGGCATTATGAAAGGAGAGCAGGGGAAGCCGGGATGGCTCAGTGGGTTGAGCGATCACTGCAGCGCCGGGGACCGGGGATCAAATCCCGACCCCGGCCCATGTGGACCCATATGCTGGGCTGGGGAGTTCCCCCAGTTCAATTCTCTCTCTGTCTCTGTCTCTGCATCTCTCTCTCTCTCTCTCTCTCTCTCTCTCTCTCTCTCTCTCTCTCTGTCAAATGTAAATAATAAAAAAATATATATGAAAGGAGAGCAGGGGAAGCTGGGATTGCTTAGCGGGTTAAGCGCTCGCTTTGCAGCCCTGGAACCCAAGGATGAATCCCGGGCCCCGGCCCATGTGGACCCACATGCTGAACTGGGGTGTGCCCCTAGTTCAGTTCTTGCCAGGGGCCTATGCAGGAGGCTCCTGGCCCAGTTCCTGCCCTGCGCAGCCCCGTGCCCGCCTGTGGAATGAAACTATATGGAAAACCAATGCTGTCAACTATGGAGACTGCTCTGGGCCCTCCCCCTTCTGTCTGTCTCTCTCTCTGTCAAAACAAAACAAAACAAAAACAAGAAAGGAGAGCAGAGGCCCAAGACTACAGCCTAACACCCCAACCCAGGAGGCAAGATGCAGAGCCCACTGTGGAGTAGCTGGCGTGTGCATGGGCCTCCAAGGAACAGGAGACTCCTCTTAAATAGTTGTGAGAAAAGCTGGAGATAGAGGCAGCACCTAGGTGAGGTAAGAATTAGGGATCCTGATCCCTGTGGGTGGGCTCAGAGCAGCAGCCATGGTCAGGGACTTGAAAAGGAAAGAAGAGGCTCAAAGAGCAGCATAGGAAGGAGAAATATTAGGGGGCTGTAGCTGCCCTCATTGCACATGTTCCCAGTGTTACCCTGTATTCTACTTCCTGTCTCCACTTCATCTCCTGACTAAGGCAAGTGGCCTGGTCTCCCCAAGGCCTCATCCTCATGTCCCTGGTAAGGAATCTCTTGGCAGAGACTCTGGGGCTGGGGAGCAAAAGGAAGCAACGGTGGAGACACTGGGACATTGAGAGGGAACAGGGCTGTAACCAAGCCAGGACTGTGGCTGAGGCAAGAATTTCTTTCAAGCAGGCAGTGGGCACCTCCTGCTTTGTGGAGCCAGCTAGTACCCCTTTTGGAGGGCTGGAAGAACCGAAAGTCCTCACGCTCCTCCAGGGCAGGGAATTGGGGTGGCTAGGATACTGGCTTACAGCCTCACGCTTCCATACCTCAGTGTCCCTTAGCATGTAGACCAAGTAGCTGGTCTCTCTTCACCCTTTCAACAGTGAGTGGAGGAAAACATGTAGATGAAGGCATGGGGTCTTCTAGAAATGCAGGCTGCCCTTACTGCCCATCCTGCTGCTACCAAGCCAGATACCCTGAGAGCATCATCCCTCAGGAGCTGCCCCCCACCTGTGAGTCAGCCTCAGGACATTCAGGGAGGAAATGCCCTCCAGAATCCTTTGCTGGTATGGACATGCAACCATTACTAAAAATCCCACCAAAAAAAAAAAAAAAAAAAAGATGTCCTCAAAAGCTGACCCTGGACAGTTCCCTGACTGGGGTCCTCAAAAGCTGATATGCTTGGTGCCTTCCTGGTAAAGCTGAAAAAGAACCCCAAAACCCAGGGTTCCCAGACCTGTCTGCCAGCGCCTAGCATGTGGCACGTGTGTGACACCAATCCTCGAGGAAGGTCTGGGGTCCTAAGGTCTCAGTGAGGGGCATGTGCAGTTGGTCACCACTCCTGCACTGCTCCCCAAACCTGCTGCTCTGCCTGCCCAGTTACCTCTCTCTGGGACCCTGTGGACCCCACGGACATGGATGCCCAATTCAGAGCCACCAGAAGCTTTCTCAAATCTGGCCAAGGTAACAGCCTCATCCCTTCCCAGCCAGTGTCCCTCCCTAGAGCCAATGATCCCTCAAGTAGAGGGTGGGCTATAGCAGGGCAGCTGCTGGGGCAGGTGCCCCATTCCAGCAGAAAGGGGAGGGAGGAACATGGAGTAAGAAGGGGAGAGGCAGAAACCCAGAGACCTGGCAACAAAGCACCCAGCACAAAGTCAGGAATTTACATAAAAGCCCCCAGGGGCGGGAGAAGGGAAACAGAGGCAAAAACTGGCTGTAAGGGGCAGAAGTGGGCAGGGACCCAAGAGAGCAGAAAGGTAAAAAGACAAAAGGGAGGGAGCTAGAGGAAAGCAGTATAAACAAAGAGAGGTGATGGAAAGAAACTGGGCTATGAAGGCAAAGGAAAACAGAGAGGAAAAGAAAGGAGGAAGAGAAAAGGAAAGGGGAGAGAGGAAGAAGGAGGCAGATTTCCTACCTAAGAAAACCACCACAGGGCTGGGCCCCAGAAAACCCCCAGACCAGGCCACGCCTCCAGCCTTCTCCCTCTGACCGCCCCCTCCCCCTGTGCCCAGCCCGGCCCGGCCCGGCTCCGTTGGTTTCCCTGCGGTCGGTTTATTTTTAAAAACGCCGACGCTGTCCCCCCCCCACCCCCCCTGCCCAGCCCTCACACTGTGGCCACAGGGGCCTCAGCCAAGCCTAGGGACCCCACCCAGCTGTGGGGAGGAAAGGAGGGGTGAAAGAAGGCAAGCAGCCCTAGGCCCGCAGGAGACCCCAGGCCTGGGGAGCCTAGGACCCCAGGGCCCCAGAGGGCAGGGCAAAGGGAACAAGGCTCCTAGTCCACACAGACTGTTCTAGAGGCCAAGAGAGCTGGGTCCCTGGCTGAGTTTCACCAGACTCAGTTTCTTTCTGTTGCTGCTTGCACTCCCCTGAGGACTGGGGAGAGGGTCCTGATGAGGGGTTCTAAATATGAGCTCCAATATCTAATAAAATGCATTACTTTTCCAGGGACCCAGGAGTCCCACCTTCCAGTTGTTTTTCCTCCTACCTCCACCCACCATCTGCTAAAAAAAAAAACAGAAAACCACCACCAACAAAAAGGCAAGTACGGAAGGGGAAGCTTCTGGAGAAGGAACAACATGAGGCGCTGTCCCAGCTCTCACCCAGATGTGCAGCCCGGGAAGGGTGCCCACTTTCTAGGTTGCCCCCAGTGCCCAGCTGATTGCCCACTAATGCTCACTGTACTTCTTTTTTTTTTTTTTTATAAAAATTTTTTTTTTTAATATTTATTTATTTATTTTGACAGAGAGAGAGAGATACAGAGACAGAGAGAGAACTGAACTGGGGGAGCTCCCAGCTCAGCACATGGTTCCGCACGGGCTGGGGCCGGGGCCGGGATTCGATCCTAGGTCCCCAGCGCTGCAAAGTGAGCGCTTAACCCACTGAGCCATCCCGGCTTCCCCTCACTGTACTTCTGAGGGCCAACTGGTCATAGGTTCTGAGTACCTAAGGTCCCTGTTTCCAGCTCTCCACTTCTTCAGCCTCCTCCCAAGTTCAGTCCTTTGAACTTCCAATTCTCCGTCCCCACCGAGCCCCCACCCCCGTTTCTCCCTCCTGCATCTCACTCAGCCCAGGTGAACCTTCTATCAAGCAGCAGTTGCTTCCCTCTCTGAACCCCAAGTTCTTCCCACTGCGCACCCATACCAAGCAGAAGGCTTCCTGGTGGCAACGGCAGGGGGAGGGCGGTTAAGGGCCCAGGTGCCCCAAAACTAGTGAAAGAGACAGAGGGAGAGGAATGTCTGTGTTGGGGCATCTCTAGCTCACAGACAGTGAGGGCCATAGAGGCCCAGTTTCCACAGCGCACTCCTCTTGCCAGGTGCTATCCCAGGCCCGTGTCTTTCCAGCAGGCCTCTGGGCCAGCCCTTCCCCCAGGGACCAGTGCCACGCTGGCAACTCTGGCATAATGCCCAAGCCGACCGACACTGCCCCTGCCTTGGGTGGATCCAGGGTTTCCATGCACCTTAGTCCTCCAGCTTCCTCAAGACCAACCACAGTGTTTCAAGGATGGCTCAGTATTGAGTCTAGTGGGAAGACAGCAGGGTGAGCAGCCGCCCTCATTGCTGCAGATGTAAAGCCCAACACTAGGGGACTCCTGGCCAGGTACAGAGCAGTGACAAGGGACATAGTGTCCACCCCCATTGACTTGCATGTAATCCACTCAACCTCGGTCACAAACTCAGTATCTCGCAGCCTTACACACATACCGTTTCTCACTTGGACTAACAGATGGCCTGGCTTATACACACACGTGTACCTGTGCTCTCACAAAGGCAGCCATGCACGCAGTCACTGGTTTACATTCTAACACCTACACTGAAGCCAATGAACACAGGCATTAAGCTCCCACTCCGTCTCACACATGCCTCTCCTTCAGCCCGAGCGTGTCGGCTTCCGGCTTGACCCATCAGCCCTGGGACCTGAGCTAGGGCACTGGGAACACAGACAGGGGCTTCGGAGGGGCCCAAGAATATGGAAGGTTCAAGGTGACTGAAGGGAGCTGACTTTAAGGGAGGGCTCTCTGGGCCCAAATTCCTATTGAGGGACCTAGGAAGCATGACAGAGCAGCAGACTCAGAGACCCAGAAGCAGGGAGAACTCAGGACATTCAAACAGGCTCAGAGTGGCTATGAAGTCTCCCTTTCCAATAGGTGCCATGAGTCCCCAGAAGCCCTGGTAGAGTCAGTGATTTCTCAACGTCTCAAACCCTGACCCGCATGGTACCCAAGTTTCTTCCCTCCCCAGTGCCAGTGGCAGGGGATGCTGGGGTCCCAGCCTGGAGGGGAAGTGGCCTAGTCCGCCCTGGAGCCTCCCACTCCCAAAATAGAGCTGAGTTTGTCTTTGGCTGAAAGCTAAATATTTGTGAGCTGGGCAGGCGGCCTCAGACCCTGGCCCTCCTCCTTGGTTCCCTCTCAGGCCAGGCCCCAGTTCCTCTGGTCAGCTCCCCCACATGCACACAGGTCTGCCCTTCTGCCTTCTCTCATAGCCCACCCCCTCTCCTACACACATCAGCCTAGAGGCCCAGCCCCCTCCTCACCGACAACCAGACAAGATACCACTCAGGCTGAGTTCCCGGACACCGGACCCCCAAGGAATTGCACCCAATTTCTACTCTGTGCCCACTCCTCTCACCTTCTTTCTCTCCCACTCTGTGCTACCAACTTATCTATCTCCCACCCTTCTCCCCCCACCCACCCCCAACTCCTCAGAGTTGGTGTGCTTGGCTGACCTCAGGGGTCCTGCCTTCTTCTGAACTAATCCCCTCTCCTACTCCTTAAACTGCTCTCTGACCCTGGCCCTGTTCTCTCCCCCCCCCTTTCTCCTGTTCTTTGCCTCCCCCCTCCTCTGACCCTACTCCTCTCTCTTCATCAAGGGGTTCCCTAAAAGTGACAAGCACCACAGCAACTGTCTGTGAGTTGGAAGGTGGGGGCAGGCAGGGATTAGGACAATTAAGCTTGTGACTGGTGTCCTGGGGGTGGGTAGGGGGCTGTTACCTCAAGCAGAGAGGACGCCATCCTGAGGCTGGGGACCCGTCCCAAGGAGCCAGGCAGATGGAGAGAGTCGAGCCAGTTAGAGAGAGAGAGAGAGGGAGGAGAGGGAGGGAAGAATGGGAGAATGGGAGAGAAGAGATCTAAAGTTAGAAGGGACTGGGGGGTGGGGGGTGGGGGGGCTGCTCTCTGTCTGTAGGGATCCACCCTCTAATTACAGCTTTCCCAGCGGAGAAGGCTCCAGATCCAATGAGCAGGGCGAGAGAGGGAGGCAGAGGGTCCAAATTTCCTGCTCCATTTGCTGAGCTCCCCAAAGAAGGGATCTGGGCTGGAGAGGAGAAGCCAGGCTCCCAGGGAAGGGGTGGAAGCAGGAGGGGAGTAGGGACATAAGGCAGGTTGTCAGGACATCTTGGTAGGGCACTGAGGGGACGGGTTGAAGGGTAGGTTGGCCCAGGTGTCCCACTGCCAGCCCCCCCCACACAGTCCCCTGGGCATCTGTGGGAACCCCTCCCAGAGCTCCCCAGTATCAGATACCTGGGGGATCTGGGGCTGGGTGTCCTAGGTCTCTCCTCTCTGGAGGTCTGGCAGTGAGAGTGCAGGCAGGAGGTGGCCTGAGGGTCCTGGGAGGGACCGCGGCCTGTCCCAGGCCAGCTCCACTCCTGTTCCCACTCAGGCTCCGATCCCACAGTCCTACTGACTCCAGAGTCCTAGCTGCTGCTCCAAGGCTGCTGCTTCGGCTGCTGCTCCTGCTGCTGCTGAGGCTGCCGCCGCTGCTGCCGCTGAGGGAAGGAACAGGAGGGAAAAGGAACAAACCCCAAACCACTAATTAGAGATCCAGGGGGGGAGGGATGGGGGACTGGGGACGACACTCACACAGAGAGACTGCAACACACTGACATACACACTCATGGGCAAACACAGGATCATACATGCTCATGGACACACACACGGTGCTGCCCACACGGACACAGCCACTGTCATGAATGAACGCAGACAGACTCACACAAATGAGCTCAGTGACATGGATGGAGGCACACACACCACATAACACACCCGAGTTGACCACAGAGATGCTTGCTTCTCCAGTCAACCACCTCCTGAGCAGGAGAACAGTGTGTATGTGCGTGTGTGTGTGTGTGCGTGTATGCGTGTGTACATGTGTGTTATGAAAGGAGGGAGAGTGTACTTTGGGGTGAAGGCTTCTGCTGCCCAAACTTTTAGAGTCACTGAGGTAGGTTTCAGAACAAGGCCTGGAGGAAGGGACAGAGAGAGGGGGAGGACTTGGCACAGGCTTGGGGGTTCCCTGGTCTTCTCAAAGCCTCAGTTTCACTCCTAGGAGGTAGCATCTAGGCCTACCTCACTCTGTGGGGCAGCACCTGGATCTTTGGATTCTGAGAAGATTTAAGGCAGGCAGGAGTGAGGGTGGGAGTAGAAGGTCATTGAGTAAACTCATCCATGCCCAAGTCTAGCCCCTTCAGATGAAATCCGCCTAAAGGTATGCCATTGCCTTCATCATTTCTTGCCAGCTACCCTCCCCAGACCCCTCTTGGCCACACATCAACTCTTCATCCTTTGATAGGTCTCATGTGTGACCACGTTTTCCTGGGAAGGGGCTCCTGGTTTTCTTTCTCATTGCCATGCATCCATTCCCTCTGCAGCAGGAAAAATGGAAGCTAGAGCTTAAGCTGGACTGCCCAACTTTGACTTCTCATCAAAATGGGGAAGAAGAGAAGGAAGGTCATCTAGGTTGGGAGAAGGGACCTAAAAAGTCTATTAGCTAAAACCTGGGTCCTAAAGTAAGTTTGTGGGAGAGAGAGGGATGGGTGGCCTAGTGGTAGAACCAGCAGCTCTCCCTCAGAGGGGCCCAGCCAGCTGGGGTTGTTTTGCAAGTTATTCCCCCAACACACCCTTCTTTGCCCTCCCAGCCCTGCCCATCTAAGGAATCGAGTCCTGTTCTTCCCTCCCCACTCCCCCAACTCCCCAACACAGTCCCCTCACTTTCCCTTCCTGTGTGCCCACTTCCTTGCTCCTTTTGCTCCCCCAGTTCTCCAAAAAAAAGGTGGGGGAGCTGGTGGAAGTCCAGGAAGGTTAAAGAAACTTATTTATTTTTTAAAAGATGTATTTTATCGTTTTTGACAGACAGAGAGAGACAGAGAGAAGGGGGAGGACCCAGAGCAGTGTCCATAGTTGTACATCATCAGTTTTCAACATGGTTTTGTTCCACACACATGGGCAGGGGCTGAGCAGGGTGGGAATTGGGCTGTGGATCTCCTGCATGGGAGGCACGCCCCCTCAAGCCAGGGGCCGAGGTTGGGGGGAGAACCGAACTGGGGTGCAAGAACCAAACTGGGCCACACCCCCACACATGGGAAGCACCCCCCAGTTTAGCATATGAACGGAACTGGGGCCTTTCGCATGGGAAGCATAACCCAGTTCAGCATATGGGGGTCTTCATGGAGTCTGACCAGGGCCAGGATTCGATCCTCAGTCCCCAGGGCTGCCAAGCGAGCACTGAACCCACTGAGCCATCCCAGCTTCCCCTAAGCCTAAAGAAACTTAACCAGCAGACAGGATCAAAGTTCAAGGTAGGACCCAGGAATTCTGGATTCCAGCCCATGATTTGATTCCCCTCCAAGGAACCCTGTAGGTACAACTTTTGGGGAAAGGGTTAGGGAACCAAGATGACTGGCAGACAAAGGAAAAGAAGCAAAAGAAGAAACACAAAAAGGCCAGAAAGACGGAGAGACACAAAGAGCAAATGAAATCACCTGAGAGAATAAGAGACGCTATGGCACTATGGGATGTAACAGAGGGAAAAAAAGAAAGAGAGAGAGAGAAGAGGAAAACAGAAGACCAAGTATGTGGCTTTCAAAAACCAGAGAGCAGAAAAATCTAAAAAAGGGAAATAAACAGGTTCAGAGGAACAAAGATGAAAAGACGGGGAAGCCAGGATGGCTCAGCAGGTTAACTGCTTGCTTTACAGCCCTGCGAACTGAGGATCGAATCCCAGCACTGGCTGTGTGGACCCATGTGCTGAACTGAGATGTGCTTCCCATGGGGGAGGCCCCCCAGCCCAGTTCCCGCCCTGCTCGGCTGCCTACCCATCTGTGTGGAATGAAACCATATTGAAAACTGATGACGGGGGAAGCCGGGATGGCTCAGTGGGTTAAGCGCTCACTTTGTAGCACCGGGGACCGAGGATCGAATCCCGGCCCCGGCCCGTGCGGACCCATATGCTGAACTGGGAGCTCCCCCAGTTCGGTTCTCTCTCTCTCTCTCTCTCTGTCTAAATAAATAAATAAATATTAAAAAAAAAACAAAAAACTGATGACGTACAACTATGGAGACTACTCTGGGCCCTCCCCCTTCTCTCTGTCTCTCTCTGTCTGTCAAAAACAATAAAATAAATCTTTAAAAAAATGTTTAAAAAAGGTGAAAAGAATGGATGATTCCATAAAGGATGCTAGGACAATAGATTAATCAAAATGGGAAGAAAGTAAAAAAGAAAAAGAGAAAAGAAAACAAAAGAAAAGACAATGGCTTCTAGAAAGAACAGGACAGGGAAAATAGTTGGAGGCCTGGTCAGGCAGAGGGTTAAAGCTGCCAAGCAGGTGTGTGTGTGGGGGGTGGGGGAGGCGGGAATGGAGTATAAATAGCCCATAATTGTGTCCGATGATTACACGGGCCACCCCACCCGTCTGCCCAAGAGGAAGTGCTCGTGGTGGGGTGTCCCATGACCTTGCAGTCTCCCCCTGGTGGGGGGCATCTGAGCCTGAGGTGCCAGAGTGATCTCTACCCACCTCCTCAGAAGTTGGGAAGAAGATGGGAAAGTTGTGGAGAAATTACTGTCAGCAGAGATGCCCAAGGCCTGTTAGGTCAGACAAGCAACTGAGGAAGAGGAGAAAAGTCTAGATGCCAAACAAGAAATGGTAAGGGAGGTGTTAGGGCTCAAACTAGATTGGGGAGAAAAGGAAGAGATTGAAGAGTAAAAAGAGAAATGACAGAAGGATAGAAAGAGGTGCAGGGTTGAGGAGTGGACAGTGAGGGTCAATCTGCTCCACTTCCTTTGGGAACCTTAAACCCTAATCCTACCTGGGAAAGGGCAGGAGTTCTAGGGAAGGAAAAGGAAGGAGCAGGGTTCCCAGGGACATGTGAGCCAGGACCCCTGATGTATCAACCCCAATAAGACAGTCCCTGGACACAGAGTCCCCTCCCAATTGTCTGTGCCAAAGCCTGGCCCAGGGGCTGCCTGAAGCCCCCAGCTGCCTCCCTCAGTACCCTGGGCTCTGACTTCTTCCACACTCTTTTCAAGATAGTTCTGCAGCCCAGCTGAGGCCCTGGTATTTCTGGGTCCAGACCCCCAAACACCTCCCAGTGCCCCCAACGGCTGGGAGCAGCAACTGGGAGCTCTGACCAAGGACCTGCCTCCACCCTCACAGGCCTCCCTCAGCCCAACCTCCCAGGGGGTGGGGCAGCCCAGGCAGAGGCGCCATGTGGCAGGGGCGGGTAGAGGCTGCGGCTCTGGTCCTTCCAGTATAAACCCCCTAGGCATCTGGTTTCTATCCACCACCCCACCACCCTGGGGGCCCGGCAGCCTCCGCCCATGGCCACCCAGACGCTGAGCTCCCAGAGATGGACGCCCCTGAAGGAAGGGGTGGGCTGATGCCTTTCTGATCTCTCAACCCTAGGACTGGGCTGAACCACAGGACCGCTCCCTGCCCTCCCTTCCCTAGAAGCAGCAGGGTGGAATTTCTAGGTTAGAGGGGGTTGAATCTGGAACCTGCCTCAGCTCTCTTTAGATCTTTTTGGAATGATCAGTGGGGATGGAGAGTAGAAGTTGGGGACAGTGAGTTACTTCAAACCCCCTACTCCTCAGGGAAGCTGCCTTCTTCCATACCACTGCCTTCGGCCCACTTCCCAGACTGGGCTCCTCTGAGAGCCCTAATCCAAAGCAACTGGTCGTCTTCCCTTTGTTGTTTCTATAGAATGTTTGGCTCCCCTAGAGAGAATCCCTGGTGAACAGCAAACAGAGCCCCTGAAATGAAGACTGACACATCCTCAAATACAGAACTAATGGGTGACACACTTTCAGATACACACTTGCGCACAAACTGAATGATAAACACGTACTCTACAGGCACCCACACTGACACACACTGATGTATATATGAGCACACTTACAGTAGACAGATGACACTCATACCATGACACATTCTAACCCCCAATCACAAGAATGCACATACCAGTGTACATACAGGCTGAAAGACTCACAGCCACCTAGAATACCCCCCACAGGGGCCTACACAGACTCACTTCATGCACACAGTTATAATATGGCAGATGTCCCACACATACACATAGGCCTATCATCACTATCATACAGCTCTGCGATCCTTGAGCTCTCCTAGAGGGGATTTAGGGAGCCCTCTTCCTACAAGAAGCTGGGGATAAGGGTGATGTGGAAGGCACTTCCAGACCTACACATTGCTGCCTGCCACTCCTACTATGTAGGAACCTCCAGTGTACCTTTGGGGGACTCACGGATCTTTTGTTCCCCATATCACCAGAGTTCCGTGACCCAGATGGCCCCAGTGAACTCCCTGGCATGGGGAACCCTGGCATCCCCGCCCCCAGCCAGACTCCCCCTGCTCTGCGGCCCTGCTGACTCATGTCTCCCTGTGGAGCTCCCCAGCCACAGGGGCCTGGAAGAGAAGCTTGGAAAGTTGCGCTCACGTCCCGGGCCCCTGGTCTGGCCATGACCCACCCCCCAGGCACCCAGGTCCAACTCTTGTCTCCAGGGGAGACACTGGTGACAGAGAACACAGAGGGTACAGGAAAAAAAAGACAAAGGGAGCGACTAGGGGAAAACAGATGGTGGGAATGCAGATAAGAATCCTGAGGGACAGCAGTTAATCTGATAGGGTCCTCCAAAAGCCGTGGGGCTGGGGATAAGGGGCACTGGCTCCTTGGATCTGGGAAGATCCACTCATAGCTTTGGGATGTGTACCCTGCCTAGTGCCTTCACCTAGCATTTTGAGCCTAGGCTCAAGGAGCTTGGGGAAGGGGATCTAATTCTGGGAGGCAAAGCTGAGGACAGTTAGGGAAGAAGGGAAGCTTTTAAGAGGCCAGCAACCTCTGTATAGGACAGCTTGGAAAAGGTGCTCCCCACCATTAAGCACATTTACACATACATGCCTACCTCAGCTCTCTCCCTCTCTGCTAGGTCTCTCTTCCAGGACCCAGGCTACAGGGCAGGAATCCTGGGGCTTGCCCTCGCTCCCCTCTCCTCTGAGCCTCCATTTCCTCAGTTCACATATGAACCCTGAGATGACATCGCAGTTCCAGAGTGGGCAGATCAGAATCAGAAAGGGAAGTGCGATGGGAGAGGAAAGAAGGAGCAAGAATGGCAGAGGACAAAAAGGAAAATGG
>PVKE010025080.1:0-23323 GCA_004027555.1 Craseonycteris thonglongyai
ATGAGGACCGAGGATCGAATCCCGGCTCCGGCCCAGGCAGGACCCACGTGCTGAACTGCGGAGTTCCCACAGTTTGGTTCTCTAACTGTCTCTGTCTCTGTCTCTCTCTCTATCTGTCAAAAAGTAAAATAGAAATAACTATGCACTGAAGACAAAAAGATAATTTCTCTCTATAAATGTGAAAAGATAAAAAAAAACACAAAACTGCTCTGCGCATCTTCTCTATGGATTTTTCATTGGTCTTAGGGGGATTTGTACTCCTGAGATGCTGAGAGATGAGAAAGCAATTCCATTTCTCTCATTTGGACAACATTGCACCCAGGAGAAGGAAAGAACGAGAATTATTTTCTTCTTCCTTGAGAGCAAATGAGATTTTTAATTGTACATGATTCAGCATACAGTGGGAGGCCCTTCAAATGGACTGGGCATCCTTAAAAGCAAAGTCCAAGCAAGACTACTTTTGCTCTGCCATTGACTTAACTGAGGTCTCCTTGAGTCTGTAACCCAGTGACCTCCTGTCTGCAACTCATTCAAAAAGAGATAATAATATGGCCCATACCTTCCAGCAGTGCAAGGAGGCTTAAATAATTCAATGGAGTTTATGAAACCCTTTGAGATTCTGAGATGAAAAACACAAAAGGAGTATTATTAGATTTGTAACAATCAGAAACTTTAATAGTAAAGTAATGACATTTTACTCTTTTAAAAGATCAGAAACCTTTATAAATGAATGTCAGTTTATACTCATTTTCCAATTAAGGAACTGAGGCACAGTTAGGCTTAAGCCTGTTTTCAGAGGTGATTCGGCACGTCAGTTGAATAGACACACATGGAAGTTATGTGAACACACGTGCAGGGGAAGACCACAAAATGGCCAGTAGAGTTAGTTTAACCACCTTAACCGTGAGGACAACATCATGGTGTCAAGAAGAAACAGCATATAGTGGGGAAGCCACTTAAGAGCAGGAAGATTGTGATGATGGCTCTCAAACCAACACATATGATATTAATCAACTCATGTAGCAAATATACAGTAGGTGTCTTAATAGCCTACACAGGCATAGCTCTTACTTGTTTTTCCTTCTCAAGATACTGATGACACTGGAGAAGCATGTGGCCTTGGAGGAAGACCTGGCTTTCCTATCAGGGGTGGCGAACCTTTTGGCGATTGAGTGCCAAAGTTTATGAAATAAGAGTATACTCGCTCGACTCGCGTGCCAAGCCATCGAGTGAGATAGAGGTATCGATTATTTTTATGTCTATAAGAGGCATAGGATGTTTTTATAACAAAAAACAATAATTTCGTGTGCCGAAATAATTGCTCCGCGTGCCACTTTGGGCACACGTGCCATAGGTTCACCATCCCCTGTCCTAGATCCTGCCAGGGTCACTGAAGAGACATCTACTTTTGCTCAGGGAGTAGGAGCACTGGCCCACTTCCTGCATGTTCTCTAGAAGGGATGCACATCAACCTAGGAATACCCAGGAGCCTGGAAGTCATCTGCATTCGTAGCTGAGTTGCTTTTGGCTTGGATTTGAACAGAGTTGTTGATTGTACTGGGAGAACACAAATCCAAATGGTCCCTTTGTACCTTCTCAAAGTGTTAACAGCTACCAACGTCTTCTCTACCAGTCAGAAAGTGCAAAATGTGCTTTTAGCCAGTTTCTGGATAGTGGCCCTAACCTGGTAAAGAGCAAAGATAAAGATAGCATCACTACTGATCTGTACATGTGCAATGGGGACATAAATCTATAGGCCAAGAAAAAACAACAACTTAATAAAGGAAGCCAGCTATTGAGAAGAAGGGCAAGTGACTCCATTTTTGGTGGACTCAAGAAGATAATTCTAATAAATTAGTAGTTGCAATCATATCAATCACACACCAAAAAAATCCTTCCTGTGTCGACTGAAGTGCAGAGTCAGTGATGAGAAAAGTTTCTTTTGTAATGATCAATTAGTATAAAATTCTAACGATGCAGAACAAAAATACAAAGTGATGAACACCATTAAGCAGAAGAATCTTAGAAAAAATAGTCTGAAAACATACATGCAAATAATAGAAGTTCCATAGGGAGATAAATGAATAGAGTGGTAATAACTTAAATAATTCAAAAAAAAAATTGACTGGGTTGATAATAGACTTGAGTTAGTTGATTGGAAAACCCTCCTGAGAGCCAGGAATAATTAATTTACAAAGCCGTATTTCAAAACCTATCTTGGTGACTTTTCAGAAATTCAAGAATAAAAAGGAAATCTTACAGATTTCCAGAGAATAGATTACCTGGAAAGAAAGTAGCAGCTTTCCAGTATATTGAGCACATCATTTGCAACATTGGATGCTGGAAAACAGTGAGATTTCTTTAATAGATGATGGAGAGCCTGCGATCCAAAAATCATAATCCAGCCAAGGTACCATCTATCTAACCAAAGAAAAGACATTTCCAAAAATTCAAGAGTTCAGAGACTATATCACTTTGTACTTTATCTGAAAAATATACTCCAATCTTTATCTTAACTCAGTGAAAACAAAGAAGAGCTCAGATCTTAAGAAGAAAAAGTGGTAGGTGATAATGATGTGACTATATATTTTTAAGCATTTAGTTTGAAATAGATGTTTCATTCTGTTATGGAAAAAAACAACAATTAGTTTCCTTGATCTAAATATTTTGGTATTGAAATAGGGGGAGGGAGTGAGGGAGAGAAGATGAAAGAGAAAGAGGGAGAGAGAAAGGGAAGGAGGGAGAGAGAGAAAGAGAATATCTAATATCTAAACTAAACACACTGCATCTCCATTATAGATCAGCAAAACCTAGGAATTAAAGAATCAGTGTTCCGGAGATCTTATGTGTGGGTGTGAAGTGGGGCAGTCAAAGAATTCTAAAGATTTCACCTTGTTTTACTGGGATAGGATGGGGGGAAAGAAATCTAACAAAATAATGTGTAAGACATTAGGAGAACACTAAGAAAATATTACTTGCAATTCATTGTCACCCCAATAAACTTAATAAAGATTAAAAAAATTAAAAAACAAAACAAAACACAGAACTGAAAGCCAAAAAGAACTGAATAATTTTCTAACCCAAAGGCTAATTATTTAAGAAACTACTAAACTAACAAGTAAAAATAGAAAACCCGAGCTGATAACTATAGTAGAGATTTGGGAGATAATGTAAGATGTACCATAAAAATGGTTAATGTTTAAAAAACAGATAAGTATGTATACTGTTAAGTCATCTTAAAGCTTGGGAAAAGATGAAAATCTCCAGTTAGATTTATGAATAGTATTTCCTTGATAGTACAAACCCGCTAAAATTATATAAATATATGTATTTAAGAATATAAACATAAAACTTCTAATTGTTAGTTAACAGAATTGAATAGTCTATCAAAGAAGAATACTTTATGATTCAAGTTGGACTTATTCAAGGAGAGTGGAGCCAGCTCACTGTCAAGAAATCTATGACTGCTTAATTATATCAACGTATTAAAGGAGAAAATGATTTATTTATAACAATTCATGTTTAAAAGGCAGAAGCCGATTGGGGGCACCATACTATTTAATTTAGAGATTAATTTTTTAAATTGATTTAATAAACTTTAATTTAAAAAATTAATCTCTAAATACAATAGTGATGCAAACAATCCAATTAGATATATTATTTACTAAAACCCAGTAAGACACATCATACCACGTGAATTCCTGGCATTACATTTCTTGAAATGAAGGCTCTCTTTTCTCTCTGTCCCAAAATTTATTTTTTAATTATTTTAAATTCTTTTAAACTTGTTTTTAAAATTACTGGTTAAGAAAAACTACATAAAATGCACTTAGAGATTATCACCACCCCTTTTCCTGACTGACCACTATTGTTTGAAATATTATTTTATTCATTATATACTGTCAAAGTTTATAACATTTGAATTCTTTCTATAATTCCCATGTTGAGTTCTACAATGAAATGGATTCAGGGGTCCTCATTATTCTTTTGACCTTGATTTCTCCTGTGAGGTTATTATTGTGCATCATCTATCAGTGAGCTGAGTTTCACTGATCAGTCCTTTTATAAAAAGTGCTCATGCATGTCATGTTCTCTCTTGCTCTTTAATACAATAGATCACTTTGCTGAACACAAAATTGTTGTATCACTTTCTTTCACTTAGCACTTTTTAGGAATTTTTTCACTATCTTTAGGTATGGAGTGTTGCTATAGGAAAGTCAGAAGCCAATCTGGGTATTTCTCATTGTACATCATCTTTCTTTTTTGGAAGGTTATATTTTTCTCTTTTGCCCTTAATACTTAGTAATTTTATGAAGATAATGGCTTTGTAGTCATACTTCTATGTAGAAATATTTGTGAGCCAAAAGCATGTTTTGTTTACTAAGTAAACTTTTTTGCTGTAGCCTCTTCTGACTTCTTCTACTTTGCTCTTTACCTGCTCCTATCTAATAATCACTTTTTAAAACATTTGCATCATTTTTAAACAAAAATCATAAAAAAACAACTGATTATGTTATTTGTGCTTTATTTGAACCTAGCAGAAGTATTTGGTAGAACTTTTAACTCTTTGTGGGGAATGGGTGGGAGGAACAATTAATTTATATATAGTTTCTGGATCTTCTCTTATTTAGTTCATATTTTCCTATTGCAGGTGTATCTTCCTAAACATGTAGCTATTGGGCCCTTTCTTATGCATGTTTGAATGGGCCAATTATTTGTTGAAGAATTTTTTTTGTGGAAAGAAAGGCAGATGAACTGGCATAATCAGAAGCTTCAATTACATTTGCCTATCTTAGAAACTTCACACATTGGGGAAGCCGGGATGGCTCAGTGGGTTAAGCGCTCACTTTGCAGCGCTGGGGACCAAGGATCGAATCCCGGCCGCGGCCCGTGCAGACCCATATGCTGAACTGGGGCACTCCCCCCAGTTCATTTCTCTCTCTTTCTCTGTATCTCTCTCTCTCTCTCTCTCTCTCTCTCTCTCTCTCTCTCTCTCTCTGTCAAAAACACAATAAAAACTTCACACAATCATTCATTTTGTCTCTGCTGGGAAGGAATTTCCATCAGTTTTGAGGTTTTGAGCGTGGAAATTCTCATACCAGAGGACTTCATATCATAGGCTGTATGGTTTTCCACCTAATGATAACTACCTCCCTTGCCCTGTTCTATTTCTCTAGCCCACCCACAGACTTCTCACTAAAAGTTAGATTGAAAGCAATGCAAGTGACATGTATGCAGAATATGGGCAAAGGCTATAAATAGAATCTCTCCAAAGAAGCTATACAAATGGCCAATGAGCACATGAGCAAATGTTCATTATCATTAGTCAATATAGAAATACAAATCAATACCACAATGTGATATCATGTCACATCTACTATGATGCAAAATGACTGTCATCTGGTATAGCCACTTCAGAAAGCAGTTTGGTAGCTCTTCAAAGTGTTAAATGTAAAGTTACTGCATGACTCTATAATCCCACTTTTATAATATGCACATATCCAAGATGTCTGAAAACACATGTCCACACGAAAACTTATACGTGAACATTCATAATATTATTATTCCTACTGGGTTATTCAGCATATGACAAAATGTGGAAGCAACCCAAATGTCCATCAACTAATTAATGACTAAGTAAAATGTGGCCTATCTACACAATGACATATTAATTGTCAATAAGAAAGTGTGAAGTATTGATGTGTGCAGCATGGTTGCTCTTTTAAACATTATGCTAAGTGAAAGCAGCTAGACATTGTGAAAGACTACATGTGTAGAAAGACTACACATTTTGTTACCACATGATTCCATTTATATGAAGTATCCAAAATAAGCAAAACTGCAGAAAGTTGTTTAGTGGTTGCTTAGGGTTGGCTTTTGTTCTGTGGATGACAAAAATGTCTAAAATTAAAGTGTGGTGATGATTGCACAATGTTATTAATTTACTAAAAAAATTGGATGGTGCACTTGCAATGGTAAGTTGTAGAGTATGTGAATTATAACTCTATCTCTATATCTTTATGAAGCTACTGGCAAAATAAAAAAGACTAATGACTCTTGAGTCAGAACACCCAGGTTCGAATCCTGGCATCTTCAGTTGGTCATGTGACTGTGGGCAAGTTTCCTCCACATCTTCAAGCTTCTGATTAACGTGTAGAACGCTAATGCTTCCCTCAAAGCTGAGCTGTGAGGGTGAGGTACGTGGGTGCTTAGAACAGTATCCAATAGACAGTAAGTGCCCAGGAATTGTCAGTTATGTTATGAGACTATCGCATTAAAAAAAAATTGTCATTACTTTTCTTATGTATTGGATTCTTTTATATCTCTTTAATAATTTTTCAATTCTTATTTAAAAGTTCATCAAAGATTTTTGTCTAAATTAAGTAAGGGTATGTATTTGGCATAAATGCCTAGTAGATAATCCTGCTTTTCTGCTGTTTATGTAAAGAAATCACTTAATTTCTCTATAACACAGTACAGTAATGTCTACCTTCTAAAGTCGTTACGGAGTCTAAATGAGATAGTGTCTAGTTTTGTGCTTGACCTACGAGAGATGCTTAATTGTAGTCCCTTCCTTTCCAGCCTCCTAAACATCTTTTTCCATGTGTTATTAAGGACTTTAACTTCTCCTTCTTTGGAGTGGCTGAGTGCCCAGTTTCTAAAACTATTTTTGGTGGGCTTTGCTGCCCTCTCTGTGAATCTGCATAGAACCTGTTTCTCATTCTCACAACTCTGTCACAGTTGAGCTATTTGGAGCCACACCTATCTCAGTGTTGTCCTCCACAATTTCTCTGTCTTTATTTTGCTGCTCTTGCTGTGCTGGCTGCTTTAGAGGCTGAGTTAATTTCTACTTGTGGAACGGGAGTAAGTGCAAAAACACCATAGGCTTTTTGTACCCAGTACACACTTGGTGCTTAATGGTTGAATCTAACATGTGATCCTGCGGCTTTTCACTTAGAGTTTCTTTGGGTGCTTTTCTCACTGCCCCACTGAGGGCTGCACAGAAGCTACTCTCCGCTAGGCCTGTCACTAATTTTTCTTCCTAACCCTGGATGCCCAGACTGGCAGCCATCTTTTGCTCTATCTTTTGAGTTAAAAAGGGTTTGAGTTTCTAGCAAAGGGCTGTCACTCCCCCTGGAAGGAAAACAAACAAACAAACAAGCAAGCAAGCAACTGGAAACCTCAAGTTGTCTGTTTATGGTACCTCTTAGTTTTTGCCTATAATTTGGGTATAAAGTAACCACTTACTCTTAGACATAGGGATCTATAGATGTTTGCATTTTTTATTTTCCATTCCTTTCAGGGGTGAACGTGCTTTATACGATATTTAGCAGGTACTAAATTATTATATAAATTACCTCATTACTAAAACACAAAATGAAATTTATCTTAAGTTTTGGGGACTGCTTAAACAGGATGCTATCATAATTTTTCACCAACAAGAACTATTTGTAATCTTGATGGTATAGGCTTCAGGGTTATAGTAGGTGGGTTCTTTATTGTAAAAAAAAATTTGAAGCCATAAATGGGGTGATAAAAAGAGAAATGATGTTTTGAAAAAGAGGTGCAATGTTTTTAGGCATTGTTCAGCCCCCCAAATGTTATTTTTCCTTCTCTATACCTAGAGTTCTAAAAATTCTTCTTGCAACGGAAACCAAATGTTCTGTGAAGGCATTCATAATTAGTCAATGAGAATCCGATCACCTGGTTTTACTATTATATAGATTTATAATATGGAATATTTATTATTATATTTTCTTTTATTGTTACATAGATTTATAATGTTGGACATTTATTATCATATTTTGTCTTTCCAAAATTCATGCCCCCTTTTTCTGGAAAAGATTTTATTAACCCAAGGGGCTTGAGTAAGATTGATCAGCATATACTGTTTTTCTTGCCAGCCACTCTAATTCCTTCAGAGGTAGGCACAATCTCATCTAAAACCAGCTATGCCTGCTAAGGGTTACGAACTCTATTATTACCTGGAAATTGCTGAGAAAATGGCCTATCATATTTCAGTGTTCCTAGAATTTCCTATTTTCACCCAGGTATTTTAACATCTCTGAGCTTAAGGTGCTTTTTACCATCTAGGTTATAAGAAATTATTGTGTTATTATTTAAAGGTCAGCATTTTTCCTTTCTTAATGGTGCATCAGTAAACTTATTTTTCTTACCGTCAGTGATGATGTAGGTCCCATGAAATACGGTACACCTGGAGTTGGGGACGTCCATGTTGCCATCGTGAAGGCTGAGGTGGTCTAAGGATGCACAGGACAGAGGAAGAGAGCAGGGATCAAGAGAAACAGCATTGATGATATAACATAGATTCTGTTGTATCCAGTCATGTCAGAAGTTAATGTTCAGGTTCTACAAGCCAACTAATCCCCTTCTCACTCTTAACTCCCTACACACTCCTATGGTTGTTTAAACATGTGTTAGTGACTCATCTCTCACTTTTAACTGTGAGAATTTTGACCACTGGAATAGTAACTAAAGAAGCCCTTGAAATATTAAAGACCAAAACTTGAACAAGAACCCAACTGACATTTGCAGTTACTTCCCCCTTTCTCAAAGTTAATTGAAGAGAAATAATGGATACAAAGCAATTTGGAGCATCTAAAACATTTGACAAACATATATAGGTCAGTAACAGTTATTTTCTGTCAGGAGATACAAGGTGCTTATAATTCAATATGCAAATATAATTCTCAGACACAGTCTAAGGCCCGTGAAATGGACAAGGATTCTTATCTTCCCCTGGAATGAAAATGACTTGCAGAGTTTGCTGTCTCTGGGACAAAGAATTTCTCACATGCTCATTAAGATTTAGGGAATTTACAGATAAGGTACAGTCCAAGCAAACTTTAACAGTACACACTACATAGGATGAGACAAACGAGTAACAGGGTGTGACTGTATACAAAGAGTATAGGAAATTAGGGGTTTAGAACCTTAAATCATCCAAACTAAATTTTAAATATGAACGTAAACAGTGGAACTAATGTTTGCAGGTCAAAAAGTAGTACAAACTCTAAAATTTTCTAGAAACACTGTCATGAAACTGTATTTTCACTACAGTTCCTTCTAGAAGCAACTAAAAATACTTTCTAAAAGTTGAAGTTATTTAATAATTATAAATCTTTAAAATCCTTATAGGATAGAACATACGTGGAAATACTGTTCCACCTTGTTCAGATGCATTCCTAAAGACAGGCAGTGCTTCTGTGCCTAACTAGCATATTTTGGACTTAAGCCTTGTACCTAGTAATGCGCTTAAAGTGATTAGGACTATCTGAAAAGTGCTATAATTCCCTAGAAATGTGCGATTTGTTGTTGTTGTTGTTTTCAGTATTGTTATGAAAATGACATGCATAAACTGGAATTAAGGAACAATGTTTTCTGCCAGTTAAATGAACGGAACAAATGTGTGTATATGTTCAATCACGTTTGCTGTGTTAAGGACAGCTTGCGCTCATTTCTTAACTGAATTGTTTAAATAACACCATTACAATTCTGTCTTTTTATCTTTACTATAAATCTAACACTATGTAATTAACATTTGTTGAAATCATAAAAGAGTGACAGAGGATCACCTGGATAGGATGAGGGTGTGGACAAGTCTCTGAGAAATTACTTAACACCTCTGGCAGATTCAATATGAATCAAAGCCATTCTTTTTAATTTGTTCTCATTAGATTTTTCTTCAATGTCTACCATCATAGTGAGAAAGTTACATGATACTAATCTAGTTGTGATCCCTATCTTTTTAATAGTCTATTAAAATAATGTTGAGCCAAACTCTTGAATGAGTACTTCGGTTTATAGCGAGAGAATACTCTTTGTGTAACCAAACATATTTAGGTGGTAAATATGGAACCCCATCATACAGAAAGGAGTTACCAGAAGAACCCAAGGGCTTCTGTTCCTATGTGGACACTCTTTGATTACCTTTTTATATTCCTTACGGGCATATATATTAAAGCATTACCAATACAAGTAGTATTTTAGTTATAAACAAAAAAATTATTTGTGAGTTATGATGTATACAGAATAACATAATAAATTTATTAAATAGTTAAATTAAACTTTACACAATAAATTACAAATAGGCTGTATATATAGTTTTTTGAGCAAATAGTATTAATGTAATTTTAAACACCCCATATTTCTTTCCTCCAGTCCCAAAATACCTGTAGTAGTTTATCAACCAGGAGTGGACCCGTATTTATGTATTGTTTTACCAGTCATCTTGCTTTGTTCTCTTGTAGCATAAATTCTTGAATAGTGCTTTGCATGGGTTACTTATTAATATTACTACTGTAAGCTCTTCTGACCCCTATACAAGCCTTATACGTTTATTTCCTCATTTGCTTAAATATAATTTTTTTTCTTCCCTGTACATTTTCTTAAAAAAATGTTTTCCTTCCTTTTGCATCTACCACTTGATTCAGTCTATGTTCCTCTTCTCACGTGTTGGCCAGTAGTACTTTTGCTGAGATTTCCAAATGGTCTAATTTACTTTCTGTTTATGTTCTTGGTGAAAAAAGCAAAAAGGTGACTGTGAAATGCTTTTCTGGAGAGTGGAAAAGATGGGTACATTAGAAAGCATAATTAAAAAGAACATCCACTCTAATATACAAAATAAATAATTCTAGGATATTTTCTATTTCTCTAAGTTAAAGCAATTGAAAGCAATGAAATTTACTTTGCAAATAGCTGGACAATTGCACATCATTTCAGTGGTATTGTTTAAGGGCACAGTTTCTGCAGCCAGATTCCCTGGGTTTCTCACTTCACCAGCAACTTCATAACTGCGTAGCTACTGCTTGGAGAGGCCATGCCATGTGCCTGTTCACTGTTCAGTGTCTTCCATCTCTGCTTCCTCCTTTTTCCTGTCCCGTACTCAGAGTCGCCACCCTGTGTCAGTCACTAAATTTCATAATTATAGCTAGACTTTGGAATTAACCATCTATAATTTCAATGACCAGAATTTAACATTACAATCTCACCTCTTTAGAGTTCTCTAACCTTATAGCTTACTCCTGAGAATTCTCTGACTTCGACACTAACTTTACAAGACCTTACAATCCACTTTGCATTATCTGTCACTCCCTCATGTATTTTTTACTCTCCCTCTCCAGCTTAATTCGGTGGCCCGTCATTATTATCACATCTTTGTACATCCTCAAGCCCTTTGAGCTTCTCTTGCTCCATCATGATCACCGGATCAATCAAATTTTCAGCCCACTCTGTACTCAAACCCCCACAGCGAATGTGACTGAAGAAAAGTATGTAGTCAGGCTGACTGATCTTACTTCACCATAACTGTGAACCTGGACCTGAATCTGTGCCCACACATTCTGCATTTTCTCCTCAGACTATGGCTGAACAATTCCTATTAAGAGATAAGGCCATCTCTAGTTTGTGCATTAGGCTCTCTCCATTCTCACCTCCTCAAGAACTTCATTCCAGTCATTCTTCCCCCTTTCTCTGGCACCATTCATGTTGCCTATCAACACGATCACCCACATAAGTATATAAGTGAAGAGCACTCTCTCTCATCTTAGAAAAGGGTCTCTCAAACTCTTCTCACTCTCTTTAGTCTCAGTTTGCTTTCTGGTATAGTAAAATTCTACCAGAGTTGTCTGTATTCACTCTCTTAAATTTCTTCATTCCCATTCTCTTTTGAACTCTTTCCAGTTAGGCTTTTAATCCCATAACTCAATAAAAAATGCTTTAGTTAAGGACATCAAGGATAGATTTGCTTCTAAATTCAATGATCAATTCTTAGTCTTCATCTTACTTGAGTACTCAGCTGCATTTAACAGTGAGGATGACTATATCCTGCTTGAAAGACCTTCTTCAATTAGCCTCCGGAAGAGTATAAGCCCCTGGATTTCCTAGTCACTTCATTTTCTTATTTATCCCATTTTCCTGAACGTTAAATGTTGGCAGGACTTAAGGCTCAATTGTGAGGGGAAAAAAATTTTTTTCTAGCTAAACTACCTTTGTGATTTATCCTGTTTCATGACTTTTAAGACCATCTATAACACGGATGGCTCCCAGTATAATATCATATAATATAGCTAACTTTTCTTATTCAATCTCCTCCATCCAACACCTGTAGTTGATGGAGGTAGCTAACTGTCACTTTAAACTTAATCTGTCCAAAACTCAACTTTCAATCTTTCCCACAATGTGTTCCTTCAATACTCTTCTCCACTCCAGTAAATGGTAGTTTTACTCTTACAGTTAACGGCTCATACCCCAAACGATTGTCAAAATATATATATTTGTAAAGGTAGGAACATGACTCTCATACAAATATAAAGTGGACATGTGCCTAACATTTATTAGTTCACGTATGAAGGAACCAACCGGGTGGTAAAGCTGGTTCAAAAAGAACCAAAAACTGAAAAGACATAAAGCTGACTCGAAGGAGCAACAGATGTTATATAGTCAGGCAGGAAAGCAAGCTAAATAAGGTTGCTAAATTGGAGACAAAGGTGCTTAATAATCTTTAGGATAATAAATTGTGGAGGTTATCTTCTCTACTGTACAGAAAATATTTGCATCTCTATTGGACAAAGTTTGTACGTGGGCATAAAACTTTATAATAATAGTAATTAATAACTTAACATTGATGGATGCCCTGGATGATTAAATCATTCTTGTCAAGGCCTGTGAGACAATGATATAAAAGCACAATTGATATAAAAGCACACAAACAAAGTTATCCCTTTGTTTTATTTCCAAGTTTGGGATAATATTTCTTAGCACCTATAGTCATTCGTGTTTTGCCTTACTTTTATCCTTTATATCATCAAATCTTATTGACTCTAATTTCAACATATAGTCAGAATCATATCACTTCTCACTACCTTTGCTGCTACTACCCTGGTTCCAACACCATCATTTCTTGCCTATATTGTCGACCATTCCTCCTGACCGGTTTCCCTTACTTTTATAATCTCATTTCAATAAAGCAAGCAGAGTGATTCTAAAGTAAAACTGTAAGTCAAATCATGGCACTTCTCTTGCTAAAATCTTCTAATAAATTTACATCTCAGTGTCCCGCCCCCCCCCCCCAATAAAAGTCCTTGCCACGGCCTATAAGGCTTTACGCACTCTGTACCTATCTCCAAGCGTATCTCCCTTCTAGATCATCCGACACCAGTGTCGATTACAGTGCTCAGCCCACAGGACCTTTTCTTGCTGTTTTTTTGAGAACCATATAACCCATTTCTAGGCCTTTTGGATTTGTTCCCCCTGCTTGGAATTTTCTTCTTCCAAATACTCTACCAACTCACTCTCCACCTTCTTGCTCAGATATCACCTTCTATGTGAGGCCATCCTGACTACCCTATGAGAATTCCAACGTCTTCTCCCAGCATCTCCGTCCTGGTCTTCCCCTTTCCCTGCCTTGTTTTTCTTCATAACATTTGTTATCCTCTGAAAGATAGATGATAGATAGATAGATAGATAGATAGATAGATAGATAGATAATAGATAGATAGAGAGAGAGAGAGAGATATCAAGGGAAAATATTTTTGTCTGTTTGTTTGTCTACACGTTCCAAAAGCCTAGAACAGTCCTGGCACCTGGAAGTCACTCTAATACTTTTGAGTAAAGAAATGGATGGGTAGAATATTAATTTTTCATCAATTCTTTTTTTGTTTTTTTTTAGGATGAGTTATAACAAATTGTAACTTTTATTTATTTTTATTTTTTTAATTGTTAAATTTATTGGAGTGACATTGGTTGAAACAGTTACAGTGTTTCCAGGTGTACAATTCTACATTACATCATCTATGTGTTGCATTATGTGCTCACCACCCAGAATCAGCTCTCTTTCATCACTGTATATTTGATGCCCCCTCCCTATTCCTCTCCCTCATCAATTCTTGGTAACATTTAAAATTTTTTCTTCCTTGACGGTCCATGTTAACCTTAAAATAAAGTCATTATTTATTTCTGATTTTCATCCTAATATTGCTAATTACACCAAATTAAAAGCCAGTTATCTTCTACGTAAAAGACACTGGGTTGGTCCTATGGTGGACACAAGGTAAAGCAGTCACAAAGATCTAGTTACGATCTAAGAGGAGCAGATAAAAAGCGAAACAGTAAGAAACTATACAAGTAACATTTCCAACCAAAAAAATTGATGAAATGTCCAAAAGTAGAAATACCAAATTACTAAAATAATTTGATTTCTGAGCCTCACACTTAGATGTTGTAGAATCAAAGGTTCATCGACAGTAATCTGTTTCCAGAATAAAAGGAATATATTTAAATACATAAGAGAACTAAGAAACTTGCAATAGATTACTAAATGACACTGTTTTTGTGAAAGATAACTGAGAAACTCATGAGGTACAAATGTAAAGAAAAAAAAAAATTGTATGTTCCTAACTCTTGAACAAAGTCATGAAGACCTATCTTGGGGTGGGAGTTGACCCTTTTGTTCCTGATATTTTCTCCAATATTCCTCTTTTTCCTGTACAGTCATTGTCTTTGAACTGAATTCCACATTCTTCTTTTTTTCCCTGCCCCCTCCATGTATGTGCGCACACACACGCACACACACACACACACACACACACACCTCCTAATTGTGTTTAATGGAATGATATGACAATTCTTCTGTAGCTCTGATCATAGAACTAGATGCTTATTCACTAAGACAGGTGTTTTCCTTTTGTTTTTTGTTTCAAACCAAGGCTTCTGCCAATAGTTTACCATTTTTGGTTCCCCAATCCTGTCGCACACAAAAAGAAATATTTAAAATATATCTATACTGACCCTCTCACCAAGATCTAAACACCTCAAAATTGTAGCTATCATAGATAAGTTGGATCCTGATACAACCAGTGCTGCTCTGAAAAAGAATGTACTTCACTTAAGAAAAATGTTTACATTTCATTCCCTGGCTTCTTCCAAAAATGGTTTTAAGCTACTTGGTAAATGAAGAACAATGAAAGCAGCTTTATCAGTACAGCTTGTTGAATATCTTCTGAAAGTAACATTACTAACCTTCCTGCGGTATGATAGTTGATACCACAGAGAACATGCCATTGGTATAGAGAAGCTGCCAAATATAGCCAAGTCAAAAGATAAACATAACGTACTTATCAAGGCTCTGTTCTGATCCCATTTTGAAGTTTTCTCTACTTTTGGGGCAGGCACCACACTGTCTGCGTTTGAGGCAACACTAACTTTATCAGTAATGTCAAAGAAATAGGAAATAATAGAATCTCGGACTGGCTGTGGCAGCTAAAGAACATGTTTTCAATCAACACTGATCATAAGCAACATTTTAAGACACACTTTCTTTTAGAATGACCAAACCTTTAATACTTGTCTTTGCAATAGACATCGTTGATCTTTAAGCTTAGACAACAAATTAAGTAAGACTTAAAAAAAATCTAATAATTTTCCTAATCTATAGCAAAAATTGGATTTAAGTATTATAATTTAGTGTGCCCAACCTTTATCATTTTTATGTTACAGGACTTCCTTTTACAAATGTAGGTCAAATGAAAATCATGTTTCCTTTGCTTTCTCTGAAGTCATTATTAATTTCTCTTCCTTTTTGTCTGTGCTATTTCTGCTTCCCTTGATGCTTGCTGTTTCAAAGTAGCTAAAGAACGTCAAAATATATTGCCCTAGATATGTAGCTTGCTAACTGTCATCAAAGTCCTTTCAATTCCAGAAAGAAGTGATATAAATCTCAAAATTATTTTTTTAATATTAGGTTCAAATAAGCCCCATGTGTTAATAACAATCATTGAATAACTTTTATGGCTTAGGCTGTTTTATCAAAAGTGTTAAATTTTTGTTTTCGAAATTTTATTCCTTTAGAAGTTTTTTTTTTCCTCCTTTACAGGCTTAATGAAGTTTTTGAATCTTTGTAATCTTGACTCCTGTAATCACAATCACAGCTTTGTTTATAACCTGTTCTTTAATTATTAGAACAAAAAATAGTAGTAATAATAATCACATCAAAATTTTATCAGATATTGACTGTGCACTGAGCTCTGCTACGACCACCTTCTAAGAGTGCATATGTCATTTAATCACTAGGAAAAACTAACATTAAATTCTTACAAAATAAGAGAAATGAAGTTTGGGGAGATTACTAAATGTGCTCTGGGCAACACAGTGAAAGTGGGTCGCACTCATAAAAGTGGAAGAGTAGGGATATAAACGTAAATCTGTCAGATGACATTTCTTGAGCAAACAACTTTGTTGTATGATCCTAACTTATTTTTTTACACATCCCAGGGATAAATGTAATATCATACCAATTTTATAGATGAAGAAACTGAGGCAGTACTTCGCTCAAGATAACGCAGCCACCATGTGACTAACTCTGTGTTTATTGAATGACTTGGTCAAGAAACACTTTTTGGATATCTACTCTGCCTGACATTGTGCTGGGCTCTGGGCTTATGAAGATGACAAAGACACATTCATTTGCTGCCTAAGGAGAAGCAAAGCCAACACTTTTTATTGTGGTTCTTAATAGAGGAGCTATCCACAGGGGCTCCTAGGAGCGGATCAGAGAAGAGCGTTCTAATTCAAGATAGCAGGTGGGATGGGCGCTGGAAGAAGGAACACTGCTTAAATGGAAGATTGAAGAATGAGTAAAATTAGGTAAAGGGATGGGGGAGAGGAAGGATGTTTTAGAAAGAGGAATAAAAAGCAAGTTCAAAATCTGGAGATGAAAGAAGGCATGGCAAGTTCTAGGGGTCACAGGTGTAGCCAGCAGAATAAAATGAGGATGGAGTGGGGAGCAGGGAGGCAGAAGACAGCAGGCGTGAGACTGTGGGCCGCCTGGGATGACTTCCTAAACTGTTTCAACTCTTTCTTCTGAAAGTGATCGGAAACTACAAAAGGAGCTTTAACTGATAAGATCAGAAAGATCCGGCAGGTAGAGAGACTGAACTGGAGGTGAAGGCAGGCAGAGAAATAAAGCATGAAGCCAATGTGGTCAGTGTCACAAAGTGATACATCTGAAACCAAACCAGTCACGGCTGGAATGGAAGAATGAGGGGAGAGGCCAAAGATATTAAAGTAATAGAACAGACAATATTTGTTAAGCAACGGGTGAAGGAGGTGGCGAGAAAAGGAGGATTTTCAGATAACTTCCAAGTGTCAGGGAGCTTTGGGGGGTTTGTAGGTTTTGTGTAATGAGCATGTTTATGTGATATAACTAAACCAAATGTGTACACTCTTCTGACTAGCCTGGAGCTGTATTTTCTGTACATCCTGATCACTTTAGTGACTGAGCACTATAAATTTTTTTTCAAGGAATATATAAGGCAAAGAGCATGCTTTTCTAACACATATTTTTATTACTGAAACTAAAGCAAAACATCCCATTCATTGGGTGAAAACAGCCTGCTTTATGTGTGTGCTCTGAGTGCAACTTTAAATAAATATATACCGGGGAGGCCGGGATGATTCGCTCAGCAGGTTGAATGCTCACTTTGCAGACCCAGGGTTCGAGGACTGAATTCTGGCCCCAGCCTGTGTGGACCCATATGCTGAACTGGGGTGTGACCCCAGTTCGGTTCTTGCCAGGGCCCATGTGAGAGCCCCTGGCCCAGTTCCCTCCCTACAGAGCCCTGTGCCTACGTGTGGAGTGAAACTATATTGAAAACTAATGACATACAACTATGAAGACTGCTCTGAGCCCTCTCCTTCTCTCTGTCTCTCTCTGTCTCTGTCTTTCTCTTTGTCAAAATAACAATAAGTAAATCTTTTAAAAAAATACTATGAATATTATTTCAGACTTTAGAATTTGAATAGATGCCAGTGTTCACTCCCTTTTCAAATGAAAAAAGAAAATTTCTTTGAAAATTATTTGAAGTTGGAACAAAAACTCCATAGCTGTATTAGGATCACTCAGAGTCTTCATGATTCAGATGACACAAAAGAAGTTTCAGTTCAGACCATTAGAGACAACATTTCAGCTCGCACAATCTCATCAACTGGGAGAATGTTGGTGGCAATCACAGTGCAGGAGCAAAGAAGATGCTTCTTTACACAATAGTTATCCCATGAGCCTACATGTGCTGCGACCACTGGCTTACCTGTGTTCAAGTCCACACCTACACATTGACCTGAATTTGAATGCTTTGCTTGAACTTTAGTGTCTCTTGAAGGTCAAAACCAGAATTCTGTACAAGAACCTTGAGAATAATAAGCAACTCATCAGCAAATGCTTGAACTCTTAAGTTGGAGCCTGCCCTTTATGTTGCGTTTATATTTAATCAGGGCTTCTGACATTCCCAATACCATTGGCACTGGAACTACACAGCCACCGTCAACAGCATTTTTAACCGGCCTCAAGCTGTGTCCTACTATCTCTATGATTTGAGTGAATGTGTGCTTATTTGGTCCTTTGACCATGACTATGACAGATGATGAATTGCTACATTTCTCATTAAAAGTGAACTTCTCCCAAAGTATGAGGGTGGACTGATAAATTTTCCTCCGTTGTAATTTTTTTTGTTTTGTATTTTTGTTACGTTAGACATATCTGGATATAACCAGTTCTGTGTGGTTAACGTGGTTATCTCCCGTCTATCATTCTTGACCTTGCACACACAGACATTTACATTTTTCACTCAGTGCATATTGAAATGGAAGAGTATTCAGACCAAAAATAGTCAACATGCCCTTCCCAGCCAAGGCCTGAGTTTTGAATTTTTTCGGCTAAGTTGATCTCTTATGGCAGTGTTCAATGGACTGCCTTTTGTTCTAAAGGTCATAATGATGGCCTCAAATTTCATCACCTGTAATGGTCTTTGGGAAGTCCTCACCTTCTTTTTAAAAAATTTCAAAATAACTGGAGGAACTTTTTCTGCTGTTAAGAATTTAAGAACAGCATACTGTTTGAACCGAATGTCTCAACACTCTTCCATTTCTATGTGCAGTGGATGAAAAATGCAAGTGTCTGTGTGTGCAAGGTCAAGAATGATGGAGGGAAGATACCACATGATGACACAGTACCAGTTATACCCAGGTATGTCTAATGTAACAAAAAATATTATAGTGAAGGCATAACTAATCAGCCTGCCCTCGTAGATTCTAGACAAGTTCTGCATGTCCCAAGCAATCAGGATTTAGATCATCAAAAAAATTTAGAGCTATCCTATCACAACAAGAGTCAGCCTTCCCATATTTCTCTTTTAGCTCTGAGCAGAGCTATGTCTTCTTTGCAAGAGCACCTAAGGAAAATGGGTCAATTCCCTTTTGATTAATAACAACAAATCCTTGACCTGAGTCACCACAGACTTTCTTTTTCAATTATATTATTTTTTAACTTTATCTTCAATGAATATTCTTTCAGCTTCTATGAGTTTCTCTCTTCTGCACTCTTGTAAAAAGAGCCAGAACTCATGTAAGTTTTTTTTAATTGTTGAATTTATTGGGGTGACATTGTTTTTTGTTTGTCTGTTTTTCATATTCTAACAACACATTGCATGTGAAGATGTATATGCATTTTCTACTCTTACTTTTTTTTTTTTAAATCAGGATGCTATTCCCCATGGTCCAAAATAAGACTTCTGATTAAGCTTGTACCCATTTTATATTTATGTTTCATTTTCATATCTTAACCTTGAAGAGGTCCATAGGTTCATTTTGTTTTTCAATGGCCAAAATGGAGTCAACTACAGCTCCTGTTAAGACATCAGTGAGTTCAGCATGAACGTTAATATATAGAGATGTTCTGGTATTTTTGCTTACTTTGACTTGTTCCCAAAACAGAAGTGCCTTTTTCTTTGCAGCTTCAAATCCTTCTGTTATGATTTTGGTGAAGACCTTCAGAAATGTAGAGATCCACCTGTTTCAGCAGTTCTCCAATGATTAGGACACTGGAAGTGGTACCATCACCAGTTATATCATCTTGGGCAGCTGCTACTTTGGCTACTAAGGAGGCTGTTGGGTGTTGAATTTGCATTTCATGAAGTAGCACAATGCCATCCTTAGTAAGCTTGATGTCTCCAGCATCAGAAACAATCATCTTCATGGTGCCTTTAGGCCCCAAGGTAGTCCTCAGCACGGCCTGCAGCCCCTGGGGCACACTGATGTTGATTGCCAATGCTGCTTGGGCTTAGGTCACCTTGGCCTTAGGGTTTAGGGTCTTCACATGCTGTGTTATTAAATGTTATATTTGAATATATCTAGACCTTCATTCCAACATTACTGCTTTTTCAACTGTTTTCTTTTAAACAGCCTGCTTCTTTTGGATTTTGATTAATTAGCAGATTAATGTTGAGGGAAAATTGTTAAATTAAAACCACTTAGTAATAGAAGGACTTCTCAGCCTTGAAATAAGAGAGCCTTAATGACAAGAATTTTTGTTGTTTTCTTTTCATCCATGTATAAGAAATGATTGTTTTGGAAGCTAACGAACACTTAGTCCTTTTAAATAAAAATAACTAAATATCCATGGAAGAAAAGTGGAGCCCTGGACAAACAAGAGGATTAAAATGGGAGTTAACTGCTCTTTCTTCCCCATCTGCTTTCCAAATGTGGATTCCTCCTTGAGGTCTGCAGAAAATAGAAAATGTGGGCAAGGGCAGAGGCTCATTCTTGGTTGGAAAACCTTCATGACCCTTCACAGCAATAGCTACAATCAAGGTGACCATTGAAAGAGATGTTTTTTTATTTCTTATTCCCAGATTGTGTTAATCAAAGGAGATTTCTTTATTTTTAAATTGGAGATCAAGAGTAATGTAATTTATGAGTTATAAATCAATAACTTTTCTAAGTCTTTCTTTTTCTTAAGTAAATTGGAAGACAAATGATATAGCTCTTCTCTGACCAATTTATTTATGGAAGATTCTTCTGCATACACACTATATGCATTGGTTTAATTCTTAATGGGTTTCACATTTCTTGTGCAATCTTCTTCAAGGAAGCCAGAGGTTAAAGTTCTCTCACATGAAGATAAAAAAAATATCAGTTCATTCTAATATTTCATCTCTTTCTCATTTATACATTTTTATTTTTGACCTTCAGTCTCTCTTGCCAGACTAGTGTTATCTCACCCAGAAGACAATTAAAGAGGAATGATTTCCCTAAATGGCCACAAAGAAAATAATTTTTAAAGAAAATATGCATAGATGTTTAGTATGGCTAGTTTTACTTATATTTATTATATTGTAACTGGTTACGAATGGGCCTTTGGATCTTCGTCTTAAGATTTATTTCTCTGCATTCTGCTTTTGTTGTTGTTCTTGTTGTAGTTACATTTTCTTATACGTATTTAATTTCAGTATCTTCTAATAACCTACAGCTGACTGTTTCTTGGAAATCTGTCAGAGCTGAACAATAGATAAAGGAAAACATTCCTGTCATTAGCAAAGCTCTGTGTGTACAGAGGGGTCACAAAATGATAGAGTGAGCTTCAGTGAAGAGACACAGGTCACACATGTAATGAGAGAGTGGCAAGAAAACAATTAATTAAAAACAACAACAATATTACATTGGATTTTAAAAACATACAGCTAAAAACATTTTAAAGACTTGGAGAAAATACCAGTTCAGAAAAAATACTCCTGACACAGAAATATTGTGCTTCTATAAATGGATAGAAGAGCTAATTTGGCTTTCTCTGGTTTGTTGACTATTCATATTCACTTGTTTCAGATTGCTTAGTTACTAGGAATGTGGTGTTAATTAGGCCAAGGTCACAGGTTTAATTCCTGTGTGAGTTGGTTAGACATTGTGATGTGTTGGGTCAGGCATTGGCATAGGCATTTTCCAAAGGAATGGCTTCCAGAACCATGGCTATATTTATTAGGCAAATAACTCTGGAGAAATCTGTTAAACTCTCTGAGCCTCAGGTACGCATATGTAACATAAGGGTACTAGTCTCTTGCCTTGTTATCTGAAAGGGGTGTGGATTTGAATGTTCTGTCTAAAACTAAAAACTGTAACACAAGTGTAAGTTAGGATTAGTATTATTCTAGTCATGCATTGCAATCTCTACTGTCTTGCAAACCATGTCTATAATGTGTAAGGATGACAAATCATCTCCAATTCCTAAGACTGTCATATTTGTAGTAGTGAAAAATCCCACATTCCTGGGAAACGTCTCTGTTTTAGGCTCTCACCCTAAAACATGTAGGAGGCAGTAGTTCATTGCATGGAGGTCATTCTCAGTTTAGATGAGTTTCCTTCTTGAACAGAATATTCATTAATTTATTCATCATGCATTTTAGAACACCCACAGTGTGACGAGACAATGAGTATAGAATGGTAAATAAAACAGACTGGGTTTCTGCCTTCAGAGAAAAAGCCATTCTGTTCAGGGAGAGAGAAAATTAAAACAAGTGAACATACAGGTAGGACGACAACTGCAAGTTGGAAGAAATGTGCTGAAGGAAAAGAGCACACTTCTATGAAATACAATAGAAGAGACAGTCTATGTCACAGGGGTCTCCAAACTTTTCAGCGGGCCACATTAACTATCAAACAGCAGTTTGGGGGCCGACTACACACTCGAGGTCCAAATAAAAAAGAACCAAAACATAGATGTTGTTTTAAATTATTTATTTAATATTATTTTATTCAGATAAAAAGGTCTCCACGGGCGGGATGAGAGGGCCTCACGGGCCGCATCTGGCCCGCGGGCCATAGTTTGAAGACCCCTGAGTAGAGGAAGGGATCTATACAGATTATGATTGAAGCCTGAAGCATTTTAACAGGCTAGATGGAGAAGAGTGGGATGTGTATGTGTGTGGTGGTGGGGACAGCTTCCGGTAGAAGGAAGAGCATATATATGTTGGATTGTCGTTTCCAATTTTGTATTCTTGACAGAAGCACAGCACATGACCCAATGAAGGTAGGTGCCCAAGGACAATTTGTTGAATGAATGAATGTATCCCTGAATGAACTCTGAATAGTTAGTAATTAATTCCGTCACAACTGTCTTTAATACTGTGTACCATCCAGGGGTGGTGGCATCCTACCTACCCAAAGCCATCTCTGTTTGTTGCCTACTCTAGAAGTCCAATGTCCCATGGGCCTTTAAGATTCATTGCACTCATCACAACTATGACTAGTCACAGATCTTAGGGGAATTTTGCTGATTTTTTTATATTTTCATTTTGAGGAATTACAATATTATGTGCATATACACTTCAAAGTGCTGTGAACAATGTAATTTTCCTGGGTTTGTTTTTTTTTTTGGTTTTTTTTTTTTTAATTTATTGTTAAATTTGATGAGGTTACATTGGTTGGTAACAATTAGACAGTTTACAGATGTACAAGTCCACCTCACATCATTTATGCATCG
>PVKE010025081.1:0-23324 GCA_004027555.1 Craseonycteris thonglongyai
TCCTTCTGTATCAATCCTTTTACTTGCCAAATAAATGTAATAGAACTAGCCGCATGTATTGCAGACCTTGTTCAGGGGAAAGCAGAAGAACTAGAGTTAGAAATTTTGAACCTTAAGAACAATATTTTGCTAAAATCCTTAATATCAGAGGACTTATGGAACATAGTCGACAAAGAAAGGTTTCCATTTTTAAAAAAAGTGGCATATAAAATCAAATCGTTTTTCGGGTCAACGTATTTATGCGAATCTTTGTTTTCAAACATGAATTTAATAAAATCACGCTATAGATCTCGACTTACCGATGAGCATCTTAATAATTGCTTGCTAACAGGGTTGTCATCACACTCTCCTAATTACGAGGCACTGGCCAATGAAATGCAATGCCAAAGATCACACTGACAGATTGTTTTTTTTTTTATGTTTTCTTTTATGTTTTTTTAAATGACTTTATTATACGTGTTTTTATTTACTTTGTATTGTTTTGTATATGTTTCTTTGTGTGTATATAATTTGTACAATACATTTATTTTTTTTTAATTATTTTTGTTTATTATTTTTTATTCTTGTTCAATAATAAATATCTTTAGAAATAGCTGGTGCCCGCCGCCCTACCGATATTTTAGAATGCACCCTAAGGTATAAAAATGTTGGGAACCCCTGAACTAGAGAATCAAATAATCAAGAGACATCAATACAGGCTGCACAGATTTTTTTTTAATTGTTAAATTTATTGGAGTGACATTAGTTGGTAACAATTACATAGTTCCCATGTGTGCAACTCTACATTACATTGTCTATGCATTGCGTTATGTGCTCACCACCCAGAATCAGATCTCTCTCAATCACCTTATCTACACAGATTTGTAGAGAAGTTTCCATGTAACAAATTACATTCTAGACGTAGCATAATTTAACTCCATTGATAAGTATCGCAGAAATTCAGTGTGAAATTCATTATGTAAAATAAATAAAAGTATATAGCAATGCTAGTAGAATCTGAATTAGATCACACTATTTGATCTCTAAGATATCTTCTAAATTTAATATGGCATATAACTGAAGTTGATATTTTGTATTCTACAAAGTTAATGTTTCTCTGAATGCAGCAATGCAAATATAAGAACATCACCTGCACACATCTATTCTTCTTGTATTTCTTGTCTTTTTCTTTCAAGGTTCTTTTGCATGTTATATTGTTGCTTTTATATAAAATCTGTTTGTTAATTTAGGGAACTTTTTATGAAACCTATGTTAGATTATCAGGAATGTAGTTAAAGTTTAAGGTTGTTTTTAAAATCACTTTTAATTCAGCTATACTTTAGTAATAAAGATCTCTGTCCATGGTAACTGAAAATATGTTTGTAATTCAGAAGCAAGAATTTCAGGAGTTTTCTAGTATTTTATGCCAGTGATTCAAAATTATACCTATATATTACAGTAAGGCTAATCAATATTTTGATTTTTTTCTCTATTAAGCACAACTATACCTTTGAACATTCACATAATAAGCAATTACTAAACAATACTATATTGCTTAATGAAGTGGTGGTACTTAAGAACGGAGTACAGTTTCTACCATATTTTCCAGTGTATAAGACGACCGGGCGTATAAGACGACCCCCTAATTTTACAGTTAAAACATAGGTTTAGGCCTATATTCGCTGTATAAGACTACCCCCCACTTCCAAGGCTGTAGTCTTATACAGCGAATATAGGCCTAAACCTATGTTTTAACTGTAAAATTAGGGGGTCGTCTTATACGCCTGGTCGTCTTAAACGCCGGAAAATACGTACTTTTAACCCATTTCCTGTTTAGAAAAAAAAAGTGCAGCTTGTTGTCATGTTCATTTAATTTTACATAAACATGCTCTTTGAGGCTGAGGCAAATCTGACTGGTTTTCAATGTGAAAATAAAATATAAAAGCTGTCCTTGGAGATGTTTCTTTCTTTCTTTTTCCTTTTTTAAGATTTATTTTACTGCTTTGAGGGAAGGTGAGAGCGAGAAAGAGAGAGAAGGGGTGGGGCCTAGTGCAGTCTCCATAGTTGTACATCATTAGTTTCCACATAGTTTCACTCCACACAGGTGGATGTAGGGCTGTGCAGGACAGGAACTGAACTGGGGGCCTCCTGCATAGGAGGTAGTAGCACAGTTCAACATGTGGATTTTGCATGGCCGGAGCTGGGATTCGACCTCCAGACTTTGCGGTTGCAAGGCAAATGCTCAACACACGGAGCTATCTTGGTATCCCATACAAGTTATTTCTAAATAGAACTTGTCTCTAATCCTAATGTAACAGAAATGTATATGAAGATTGTATTCAGTAATTTTTTTTCATGTGGCAAATTTTGGGGGTAAGGTTAGTACTGTAATTGCGAGTTATATCAGGTTTTGCTGTAGCTCCAAGCACCGCTGAGTATTCTCAGAGCAAATGAGAAATGGGTTAAGAAACTAAGAAGTTAGTTTGGGATATACAATGTATGACTACAAGGAAAAAATCAAAGAACATAATCAAGGGCATGACAATGTAATGTTTATTTAATTGAAAATAACTTTTGTCTAGATCAGGGGTGTTAAACTCAATTAAAACACAGGCCATTTGGTGCAACAGGCAAGATTCACACGGGCCACATCACATTTACAAACGTCACCGGAACTGAGTCAGCGAGTTTATACACACCCACAGGCCCCCAGGAAAGGCACTGGGCCACGTGTATACTCGTCTTCGGTAGTTAAAGGGTTAACGAGGGAATTGTGTGTATGGTATTGCCTCGATCTCCCCTAAGCGCTATTTTCTTCATAACAATTTTTTCTATTTTCATTTTATTTCAGACCATCGTGGGCCACAAAAAATTACTTCGGGGGCTGCATGCGGCCTGCCAGTTTGACATCCCTGGTCTAGATAAACCTAAAGAAAGTAATTAACTCAACATCTCAAGTGTTTCAGAAACCAACCCAGAGAATAATTGATAAAAATACAAAAAGATTAAAGGGAAAGGAAGCTTCAGCAAAAACCACTTTGAAGCTTCACGTGTACATATTTCAATATAAAACAGCTACAATATTATACTCATGAAATGTTGGGGGGGGATGGATTAAAATATTGGACTTTTCTAAGAGTCAAAACTCATGTACTACCTACCTAGTGGTGATGCAACAGAAAGTATTCAGCACTGTTTTACAGTTGAGTTATTAAAAAAATCTCATTAGCCAGTATTAAATTGCCTTTTTCTTTAAGATTTATTTATGGGGAAGCCAGGATGGCTCAGTGGGTTAAGTGCTCACTTTGCAGCGCCGGGGACTGAGGATCGAATTCCTGCCCCGGCCTGTGCGGACCCATGTGCTGAACTGGGGAGCTCCCCCAGTTCAGTTCTCTCTCTGTCTCTGTATCTCTCTCTCTCTCTGTCAAAAACAAAACAGAAAAAAAAATTAAAAAAAAGAAAAGATTTATTTATTTGTTTTCAGAGAAGGCAAGAGATACACAGAGACAGAAACAAAGAGAAGAGGGGAGGGCCCAGAGCAGTGTCCATGGTTGTACATCATTAGTTGTGACATAGTTTCATTCCACACAGGTGAATGTTGGGCTGCACAGGGCAGGAACCAAACTGGGGGCTTCCCGCATGGGAGGTAAGAACCTTTGCCACCATCCTGGCAGTTAATAATTGTACCGCAGTTCAGCAAATGGGTTTTGCACGGCTGGGGCCAGAAACTGATCCCTAGATCTTGCAGTTGCAAGGCAAACACTCAAACTGCTGAGCTATCCCAGCATCTCTAAATTTCTTTCCAGTTAAACTTGACATAAATCAGCTCTTATAAAAGGTTTTGACTAAAATGATAAGATGCTTCACTTTAAAATAAAGTTAGCTTATAATAACCTCAAATTTAATAAGACTCAAAACAATTTAAATATGTAGTATCACTCTAATGGAGTGTAATTTGATGAGAATTCTATATTTTTAAAATAAATTAGTAAGTAGATTTGACACATCTAATAAAAGTTGCCATATGGCTTACAATATGCTGGTACAGCACTGTTTAGATTCCTATTGGATAGCACTTACCAACCTATATTGTACAATTTATCCATTTCCTCACTAGGATATAAACATCACAGAAGAAGGTATTATAATTTGTTCATCCTCTTTTGCACCTTGGTGCTTAGTATAAACCTGACAAAAAGTAAGCTGTCAAACATGTTTGTTGAATGAATGAGTAAATGCATGCTCAGCAAAGTGAAATAATGTTAAATGTTTAACTTATATCTCAAGTCTACTTGCAATGACTAAAGCTAACATTAGCTCATACTAATAAGTTAACATCGAGTGCTTACTCCTTATAAAGCACTGTTGTGTTTTACTGTGTTGTGATTTACTTAATCCTTACAATAACCCTGAGAAAAATATTATCATCACCATCCTCATCCCTATTTTTAAGAAAATGGAAGTATAAGATGTTATTTGCGAATGGTCAGAAGACCTTACATGCTATAAGACATGGTGGTTTCATTTAATGGCTTCTGAAAGGAATCAATTTTTGAAGAATTAAAAATTATAGGCCTTCAGTAACATCAATATAGTTATAATACTAGAAAATTAAATGTTGTTTCAAAATGTTATTATAAAACCAGAGCTCTCTCTCTTTTTCTCTGGATAACAAAATTAACCAAAATATCAGTATTAATAGAATCTTTTTAACCTATTTTTACAACTTGAAGATATATAGTGTATCATTCACTAAAAAAATTCTAAAAACCAATTTCCTGAACATGGGTAAGTCTTAAAGAAATTAACTATCAAATAATAGACAGATTATGTGTTGCTGAAAAACGGAATGTTAAGACATCTCTTTATATACTATTAAATCTACTTCAAATGTTCTTAAAATGATTTTTAGATATCCCTAAAAAAATAATATGACACCAAAATTAGTACCTATCCTTAAAATCAATGTTTAGCATACTTACCTACGATTGCTATAATATGTAAATCCTACAAAAGGTAGTTGATTGCCAACAAAAGCTTTAGGTATGGGAAATGTTTCCTCATCTCCTTTATCTTCTTCCAAGTCATCAAAGTTACTTGTATCAATGTCACTACTTAAATCAGGTACAACTGGTGCTACAGCTAAAAATAAAAACAAAATTAAAATTTTACTCCAAATTTGATATAAAGTGAAGAAAAGATTTCACACCAACTACTAATGGTTTCTTACAAATAACTTATGAACCACAAATTCCAAATGGGGTAAATCTTATTATAGTAAGCTTTATTAGAATTATTAATCAATTGATATTGATCACATGTAACAATTTATCTTCAAAATCACCTATAATTATCATCTATATCTAAAGTTTAATGTGAATATTGCAAGTATTATTAAGGTTTGTTTTAGAATACACTATAGCATAAAATACGCAAAAGCAGTTAGGACGATAGAAAAGACTTTCCAGAAACTATACCATAATAAATTGTACTCAAAGTTGATTAGTTTCAACCACAATATTTTGTTTGTTAATATGCCCTACAGCAAATTAGAAATCAAAGTTACTTCTTAATAGTCCTGGAAATAGTACTTAATTTGGTACTGAAGGACTTTTCTAAAATCTAGATAATCAGTACACACCCCCAACTTAAGATCTCTATAAGATTAAGTCACAAAGAGCAAAGTATTTTGAATTATATTTTCACACTAGCTACCTTCCCTGAAACAACTGATTAAGGAACAACTCAGTGAGGTATTTATGAAAATGCTGAAAAGAAAAAAAGCAGAGATATAAAACATGGATGTAGAGTCTTCAAAAGTTATAAACCTGGTAGGGGAGCAAAACTCACATAAATTAAATAATATGAAACCATAATGGCAATGCTTAACTCTTTGTAACACAAGAGAAAATACCATATAAAACTAAAACTACTAATATCTTCTTTGGAGATTGCTAGAGTACATCTAAAAATATATTAAAAAAAATTTTTTTTTTTACTTTAAAGATTACAGGAGTATAAGAAGTATAATAAACACCACTGAAATGTTATCATTAAAATACTGAATAATTATTTTAGATACAATCATCTCATGTTTTTTTTAGAGAAAAAGATAAAGATGAGTAAACCAAACAAAAAATAACTGACCTTGTTTTATGGTCTGAATCTTTTATATAAAGGAGTCATTTTTCTATTGAATCATCTAGGTATTCCAGATGACTGTGCATCTCACATACCGTGAACTATTTGATGAATTTGAGAATGAAACAACACATTCAACCCAATGAAGATGTAGTACTAACAATGAATGGGAAAAGACTTTATCACTATTCTCTGACCTCAATGGCCAAGAGAACAACCCGATAAGACAATTCTAACTTCCTAACAATAACTGCCTAATTTGTAAAATGAGGAAGAAAAAACAGGTTGTATGTAACTCAATTACGGTTATGGCATAAATTTTACTATAATATAAAACACTGGGTCTCAATTTTATTTTAATTTGCCCACTGGGAACATTTTTTGTTCTCATACTGAGGAAGGCATGCTCCCAGCACCTAATTGGTAGAGGCTAGGGACAGTATCCGTACATGATATACCAGGGGGTGATCAAGAAATTTGCAGAATGAAGGGGAATGGTAAAAAAAACTATTATTATTTTCTTTTTAAGATATTCCTCTTGTACTCAATACACTTTTCAGATCTTTCAATAAGTTTATTCATACCCTCAGGGGAAAAAATATGTTTTGTTTTTGCCATCAAAATATACTGAAATTGAAGATTTAACTTCTTCATCTGTAAATTTCTTCCTCAAAGCAGTTTTTTTCCTATTTGGGAACAAATATAAATACAATGATACCTTGGAATTCAAACTTAATCCATCCCTGAACCCTGTCCAAGCTCCAAGATGAGTGGGCATTCGGATGAAGCTACGGGCCATACAATTAGTATGTCCCATGCAAACAAAGTGTCAGTGTTTGGATTCCAAAGCAGCGTTTGGATTCCAAGGCAAAATTTGATTTTTTCATTCGGATTCCAAGTTGTTTGAGATTTGGGGCAGTCAGATTCCAAGGTATCACTGTAATCAGATGAAGCCAGGTCTGGACTGTAGGGAGGGTGGTTTAATGTCTGGAAGCCACAGCTATGAAGAATAGCCAATGCAACAATGCTCTTGTGCACAAGAATATTGTGCAAAAGCAGCACCCCTTTGGTCCATTTTCCTCTTCTTTTCTCCTTCACAGATTCTTGTAACTGTTTCAGCAGACTGGAACAGTACTCTCTAGGTACTGTGACATCCTAATCCTTGTCATCAATCAGCAGGATACCCTCTGTATCCAAAGAACAGTAGCCATGATGTTTCCAGCTGATTGCAACACCTTGACCTTCTTGGGGGGTGGCGTGCTCTACATGCCACTGGATGGACTCCTGCTTTGACTCAGGCTTATAATGATGAACCCAAGTTTCATCTCCAGTGACAATCTGATTTAAAACTTCATCTTTGTTGTCTCTGCATAGGTTCAAAAACTGTGGTGAACATACTATACGCTGTTATTTTTGAAGTGGCATGAGCATTCTCAGTACCCATGTTGCCCTGACTTTTGCCATCCTTAGATGCTAATAGAAAATATTCAAAATGTTTGTAGGTGATACGCCAACCATTTCTGCAAGCTGCTTTTTATTCAATCTGGCATTCTCCACTGCAAGTATTTCAACCTTTTGGACAATATCTGAAGAAATGGCCTTGACAGGGCATCCTGGGCGGAGGTGGTCTTCAATCAACTCTCTGCCTTGCTTGAAAAGGCTATGACACTTGTAAACCATGGATTTCCCAGGAAAACAATCTCCCTAAAATGCTAACATCTCTTCCAAAATGGTTTGAGGTGTTTTCCCTTGTTTTATGAGAAACTTAATGATGGCACAAAATTTAATTTTATCCATTCTTGAGGTTTTCTTCATATTTGACGTGTTTCTTCAGTGTTATCTGAAAGAACATGGCTGCAAGTAGGCTGAAATTTGGCACATATACCAATAAGTCACACAATCAAACTGTGTGCAATAGTACTCTCCCCTCTCTAATAACCCCCATTCCACTATTTAATGATCTTTCATAAGTATAAAAATTAAAAAGATTGGAAAGCAATGACTCAAAATATATTTCTACATCATTGTTCAGAGAAGCATTATTCACAACAGCTAAAAGGTACAGCTCCAAATGTCTATCTACAAATAAATGGATTAAAAACGTATATACACACAACAGGATATTACTCAGCCTTAAAGTACAATTCTGATAAATGTTATTAAATAGATGAATTCTGATGACAAACTAAGTGAAACAAGTCAATCTCAAAAAGATAACTATTGCATGGTTCCATTTATTTAAGGTACCCAGAATAGTCAAATTCATAAGAGACAGAAAGTAGAATAGGGACTACTGGGGGCTAGAGTTAGAGAAGAATAAAGAGTATTTGTTAATGGATACAGAGATTTAGTTTGGGATGATAAAAAAAAGTTCTGGAGATGGATGGTGGTGATGGTTGCACAATGTGAAGGTGATCAGTGCCACTGAGCTATACACTAAAAAAATAAATAAATAAATAAATAAAATATATATATTATATATACTTTATCACAATAAAAAGAGAATTTTCCTTAAAGTTTACTTTCTTTTTATAAGAGCCCAATATAATGGTGAGGAGGTCTAAACTCCTAAGACCCTGAAACTTGTTATAAACTAAATTCTTATTCACAAAACCTCTATTGATAATCTCTCCCATGAGGATATCTCTAAAAGAGAGGACACTAGACTTAATCACAGAACCTAAAATAGTATATATGTGCTTATAGACAGTGAATGTTGTTTTTAACTAAACTGAGAACTTACCTCATGAATTGATAGAACCATTACCATCTTGTATATTTCCCACCAGCTATAGATGGATTACATACTGGCAATATCTCAAATGAGGTCATGAATGGCAAAGTATGTTTTATTTTTTCCTGCAAGTTACCACTTATTATATTTAACATATCATTATTAAAAGTGTATTATTATAATAAATGTTATCATTTTCTTTTCTCCAAATTTAAATGCCAACAAGTATTGGTTCTCCACATTTCTAATCTGTATCATACTGAACGGTGGAAATCTTTAAGTGATACATGCTATTCCAGAAGATCAAAGGCTATGAAGTCACACAAACTTAGATTTGAATCCTGACATTGTTGTTTACTAGTGTGACCTGTTGCAAGTTATTTAGTCTTTTCATTTCTTCTGCTTTCTATCACTAATCTCATTCCTGTCATTTAATTCTATCGCAAATGAGTGGAAAAAGTCATTTTACAATCTTAGTATTTTGTGCCTCTAAATTAAGAGTGAGTAAGATCAGGAAGCTCACAAAAATTTTGCCAAAACTCAAGCCAGTATGTACCATGTTCCCACTCCACCAAGGAACAGATGGTAAAGATTAATTTCCATTGTAACTTGTAGACATGTAAGTGGTAAAACTACCAAAGAAACTATTATAAGCGAAGAATCAAAAACAATTATAATGAGCTAGAATTGTTATATGATTTTTAAAGATTTATTTTTGTTGTTTTTGACAAAGAGAGATACAGAGACAGAGAGAAGGGGGAGGTCCCAGAGCAGTCTCCATAGTTGGAACATCATCAGTTTTTCCATATAGTTTCATTCCACAGGTGGGCACGGGTCTGCACAGAGCAAGAACTGGGCCAGGGTCTCACCCTGGTGAGAACCAAACTGGGGGCACTCCCCAGTTCAGCATATGGGTGCTCACGGGCCGAGGCCGGTATTCGATCCTCAGTCCCTGGGGCTGCAAAGCGAGCGTTTAATCCACTGAGCCATCCTGGCTTCCCCTAGAATTGTTATATAATTTTTAAAAACTTAGAAGGTAAAGAGAGATCAGTTTAGAAAAAAAGTATCTTGGTATTTTTAAGGAAGGGAAGTAAAGAAGGGGTAGGAAGAGGGAAAGAGAAGAATAAATTCTGTAGACTTTACTTTTTCTGTATTTTTAAACAATAATGACAAAACAGGAGTGATTAGAATTAGAAAAAGTTATCAAAATGTTTGTAATCAGTTAAATCTAAGTATACTATAGCAAAACCATAGATAAAAATACAGATCTTTATAATATTAAAAAATTACTTAATTATACAAATTTAAATATAAAGTTCTTTTGATTTAAATCAATGAAGTAACTAACCTGTTTTTTACTATAGCTATAAATAGTTATATTAAGAAGGTATACAAGGTCATAAAATGCCATCGATTTGGACTTCCCAATTCTACTAGACTTATGAGCTTCATAATGTAATGAACATTTTTGGGGGAAGCCGGGCTAGCTCAGAGAGTTGAATGCTCGCTTTGCAGCCCTTGGGACCAAGGATCGAATCCTGACCCTGGCCCGTGCGGACCCATATGCTGAACTGGGGTGTGCTTCCCATGCAGGAGGCCCCCAGTTCAGTCCCCCCCTCCCCACCCCCATTCAGCCCTGACTCAAGAGAACAAGTCTCCCATGTGGGAGGTACCTAGCCCAGTTTCTGCCCTGAGTGGGCCCCGCCCACCTGTGTGGAACAAAACCATGTTGAAAACAGATGGCGTACAGCTATGAAGACTGCTCTGGGCCCACCCCCTTTTCTGTCTCTGTCTCTCTCTCTGTCAAAAAACAACAAAATAAACCTTTGAAAAAAAAAGAACATTTATTGGTTTGGTCACTGCTGTTTCCCTAGTGTCTGAAACAGAATAGTGCTCAGTATAAAGCAGGTGTTCAATATTTTTTGACTGGGCTACTTCACTTCATAATTACTATGTTTTTCAATACATACAAAAATATGTCCTTATTTTTCAGCCATTTATTGTGTGGTTATTCTATAGTTATGTATGCACAGTTTCACTCTGAAAAATAATTTAAAGCAATACAAAAGATACTTTGTATTTCTCCAGCCCTTTTTTTTTGTTGTTGTTAAATATATTGGGGTGACATTGGTTGGTAAAAATTACACAGGTTCCAGGCGTACAATTCTACATTACATAATCTATGTATTGCATTTTGTGATCCCCACCCAGTCAGTACTCTTTCCAACACTATATATTTGATATCTCCAGTCCCTTTTTAAATTTTCTTCAGATTTATAATCATATTTGTAAACTTTCAGTCTTCTTTTTATTTTTAAAGATTTATTTTTATTGTTTTTGACGAGAGAGAGAGATACAGAGACAGAGAGAAGGGGGAGGGCCCAGAACAGCCTCCACAGTTGCACATCATTGGTTTTTCCACATAGTTTCATTCCACAGGTGGGCGCGGGGCTGCACAGGCCAGGAACTGGGCCAGGGTCTCGCCCCGGTGAAAACTGAACTAGGGGCACTCCCCAGCTCAGCATATGGGTCCGCACAGGCTGAGGCCAGGATTCGATCCTCGGTCCCTGGGGCTGCAAAGCGAGCGCTTTACCCACTGAGCAATCCCAGCTTCCCCAGCCTTCTTAAACTTCAATGAAAGTATTACTTGAATAAAAACACAAAGCTTTTGAATGCAACCATTCATCATCTCACTTCTTATTTATCTCTGTCTTGCAACATTTTCTCATGCAGCATGAAGACAACATGTTTCATTTACTTATGAGGAGAAGGAAGTTCCTTATTTCCCAGTGTGTAACTATAACTGTTAATAAATTCTCCCAACATCAAGTTGCTCCTGTAGCTTCTCTAGATAGTGAGCCATTCAATGTCATTCTTTGCAGCAGTATAATTTCTTGATTTCCACATGAATTTATTTCCCCTTTCCCCTTCTTGGTCTATTTACGGCTTAGTACAATGCATATACAGTACTCAAAGACAATATAACTATTTCTTTTAAAATATTTGATAACTAGGATATTAACTAATTTTGGCAAACTTACATGACCCATTTTTTTCAAAACTAGCAAGATTTTTCTCCCTTGAGAGAACTGTTCCTCACAGTCTCAACTAGATAGGCAGTCCTTAAAACAAATATCTAATTTATAACTGTTTCTAAAACTACATAGCTAAGTTCATTTTCGTTACTACTGTTCATTGCTATTGCTACTTCAGGAAGTGAGGGGTTGGTATATACTATCCTTTCTTGGATAGTGAAAGAAAAAATTCCTAAGACTTCAACAGGGTAAAGATAAATTCTTGGCCTCTCAAGTCCATAAAGATGATGGGAACTTTATATGATAGGTGCTATTATAATTTTGACTGAACATGCTGAACAAGATTTTCTGTAAAATTATATAATCTTAACTTTTTTTTTGAAATAGAAAAATGTTCTAAACTGAAAATGAACTTCTTATATACTGCAAGCCTGGTGAAATCAAGTATATGATAATTTCCTATATCCTTATACAAATTAATATTCTACTAGTATTTATTAATAGAACCATATATTTTTAGATTTTAGTAAAAATAAGAATAACTTGTATTATCACAAGAAATATACTTTTAACTTCATTGCCTCTTATTGACTCTTCCATACTAAGATACTAACATTTAAAACAAATAGCAATTCAACTAAGATCAACTATGATCAAATTATGACTCCTGGCCCCAAGTCCACTGCATGTACATAGATAGTATTCACCTTAGTCTCTTGAGTGGGGTATAAGAGAAGCAGCAGTACAATTTTCCCAATATTATAAAATATTCTCTCTTTTAACCAGGTTAAGACAGTACCCATATTGCATTTGCATACTTTAGCTTTTCATCATATATGTACATATATTAGCAAGGTAATTTCAACAGACTATTCACCACAACTACATCAAAATACTCACTGTGATGTGCAAAAAAAAAAGACTTACTGTCTCGCAGTGTTTCCCAAGCCCATTGATCATTTTTGAAGAAGAGATGTCGTTTGATTTCTTCTACACCATTTCGCCCTAATCGCACCTCTCTAAATAGAGAGAGCAGAAAAGTCATTAATCATTTAAGATATTATTACCTGTCCAGTTTTTTTTTGTGGGCTTAATGCTAAATCTGTGCAGGATGATAAATATAGTTCTAAGTCACCCTGAAGTTATATTGATTGTCAGCATAATTTTCAACTTATATGAAATATAAGTTGAAGACTGAGAATATTAAATAAATTTTAAAGAAAAAATATACAAAAAATACAGATTTGTTGATACTGACTTACTATTGACAACAAAAATACAGATAAATCACTCATCTTGCTTCATTAGCACTATGAAAAAAAGTGAATTTTCTTGATAGCTTTTTAGAATAGTGATAGTTATACATTTTTTGCAACCAACAATTTTACTTTAAACCAGAAGCTAACAAACACTCAGAAAAACCTTTTAAATTTAAATTTTCCATTTTATAATCTATTAAGTATTTCTGACCAAATTTGAGAGCTTTAAAGGGACAAGTTAGTAATTCCTGGCCTTTTCAGTTCAGTGAACTTAAGATATGGTGTTTAAAAAAATGTGCTTTTAGGGGAAGCTGGGATGGCTCAGTGGGTTAAGCACTCACTTTGCAGCGCCGGGGACCGAGGATCAAATCCCGGCCCCGGCCCGTGCGTACCCATATGCTAAACTGGGGAGCTCCCCCAGTTCAGTCCTCTCTCTGTCTCTGTATCTCTCTCTCTCTCTCTCTCTCTGTCAAAAAAAAAAAAAAAAAGTGCTTTTAGCTGATTTCAAAAGAGGAACTCAGCAACTTTTGTTCTCCAGTAGAGTGCTTATAAACAAACAAAAAAATCCTGATTTTCAAATATTTTTCATGAATTAAAAGATAAATTGCTTTAGATATGTGATATTTTTTAAAGAAGCTTTCACTAACTCTCACAGACTGAACTAGGGAACCTTTCCAGGATTCTATGGCATACATTATTTAACCAGAGTACCTCTCTCTATATAAGTGTCTCATATGATTGACTATCTCCCCCAAAGGATTATGAGGTAGCAGAGAACAGTGGCAATGTGTCTTGTTAATTTCTGTTAATACATCACTAGTCCTTAACACACAGTACAGCACTAATATTTATATAGCACATACATTAAAATGTAAAAATTTGCAAAACTATAAATTTCAGATTCTAAGGGACATGCTAAAGGAGATAAGTTAATTTTAATCAAAATATATTTTAAAATACTAGGGATGCTGAGATGGCTCAATAGGCTGAGAGAGCTTGCCTTGCAACCACGAGGCCCATGCAAACCCATATGCTGAACTGTGGGGCAACTGGAAACCACTGAGCCCTGTGGTAAAGGTTCTCCCCTTCCATGTGGGATGCCCACCCTGGGCATGTTTGGTTCCATGTTTGGTTCCCACCCTGCTCAGCCCCATATCCACCTGTGTGGAATGAAGCTACGTTACAACTAATGATGTACCGTAAAAGTATGGAGACTGCTTTGGGCCTTCCCCCGCTTCTCTCTCTCACTTTCTTCTCAAACAATAAAAATCTTAAAAAAATAAAATACTAGGTCTCTCTAGTATTTAAATTAACAACATATACATACAATGTTAAAAGTAATCTTAGTAAGTGTTCTGGTTCATGTTTAAATTTAAAGTTTAAAGCACAAAGGTATACATAACAGGTTATTTTTGTTTCTGAAACACATACATGCATATACATTTATAAAACTGCTTCTTAAATCTGGAAGACATCATACTAATGATTGTCTCTAGAAGAAAGGAGGCAGAAAATATGAGGGCTATCCGGAAAAAATCCAGCCATTGTCAATATAATGAGAATGGTTACATGGCTGGATACTTTCCAGACAGCACTTGTACATTTTTTATAGCCTTACACAATGTACTTAATTTCAGTAGGCATATACTATTAATATACATAATTAAATTCTTTTCCCAGCTCTACTGAGATATAATTGAGAAAATTTTTAAAGTGTACATCATGATGATTTGATATATAGTAGACTCTCAAGTTAATAGGCACCCATGGGGATTGGTAGATGCCAGATAAATAGACCCTATACCCTCAAGCTATCATAACAAAACTGAAGATTTTTCATGCCGGCTGCTTAAGGCTGCTGGCTCTTTGAATTCCGGTTAACTGAGACTCTACTGTATGTACACATTGTGAAATAATTATCACATCGAGTTAATTAACACATCTATCACCTCACATATTTACCTTTTTGGGGGAGGGGATGGGAGAAGTAAGAACATTTAAGTGCTATGCTCTTAACAAATTTCAATTATATAATACAGTGCTATCTTATCAATTGGAGGATGCACCATCATTTTTCTTTCATTAGAAAAAAATGTGCCCAATGAAATTAATACATGCCATTGATTGTAAGATGCACTCTATTTTCAGAAATGTTAACATGTTAGAAAAATCTCAGGTTCAATAAAATATACCATCATTTTTATACTTAACCAAGTTAAAAGTTAATGATGAAATAAAATGAATCATGATCTAGCCATAAGAAAAGAACATATTTTTTTTTTTTTTATTTGGTGTATCTTATTTATTTATTTATTTATTTGATGGAGAGAGAGAGAGAGAGCTGAACTGGTGGCACTCCCCAGTTCAGCATATGGGTCCGCACGGGCCGGGACCGGGATTCGATCCTCGGTCCCCGGTGCTGCAAAGTGAGTGCTTAACCCACTGAGCCATCCCGGCTTCCCCGAAAAGAACATATTATATCTCAAATTTCTTAGGTAAGACAAGTGAGTTGAGATCCAGAAAAGGCATCCGGAAAATTATAAAATTACATTACGTTTAACTGTCATGAATTATTTTGGGAATGGTAACATTTTTATTCCAATAGTTCAAACACAGGATCTCAGAAATAAACTTTAAAAACTGAGCAACAAAATGAGAATTTCCTTAGAATAAACAGATGTTAACTCAATGTTAAGATTATTTACCTGTCAGTAAGGAAGGCACAAATAAGATTTTTAGCTTCTTTTGATATGTCATTATCATCAGGAAAGGTAAGTGAATTTTTATGGTTCATAATCTTACTGTAAGTTCCTACTAGAGAATCTGCATAAAAGGGTGTATCACCTAAAAAATTGATAAGAAAAATAAAAGCAAAATAACACACAATAAAAAGATCTGTTTCAATGGCAGAGTCATTGTTACATGTTTAAGGATTACTAAACATACATAAACTAAAAACATATACTTAATATGTAAAAAGAAATATGTCACGAAGTTGCTTCAATCATCTAAATACATAAATATACACAAACACAGGTTTGGATCAGTTTGTTCCCTACAAACAAAATCAACACTACTTAATGTAATTAACTATTTTAATAGAAGAAACCAAGTGGTAGGCTTTGGGATGAATAACTATTAGAGGTACACAAAATCTTCCTTTACTCACCTACAAGCATTTCATATAAAAACACCCCAACTGACCACCAGTCACATTCTCGTCCATAATAACCATCACCACCTTGAGATTTTAATACTTCAGGGGAAATATAATCAGGTGTTCCAACTGCTGTATCACATCGTACCATACCTTCCTAAAAATAGTGGCAGGTCAAATTTTGATTAGAATATAAATATAAAGTCTCAATTACATAAAATGACTTTAATCTGTAAACTCTAAATCTTTGGGTATAAAATATATCAAAATGAAATGCAAACTTGACAAAAGTGAATAAACAACTTCATTACATATATACACACAGTATAGTCATAATATGTGTATGTATACCGAAGTGGTTTGTATTTTATAATTATACTCACTAGTAAGACACACTGCCAACATTTATTATTTCCCTAGTTGCGCCAATATAATGATCTCATTATAAATGCAAAGCAAGTATATAAATCAATGCAAATAGACTGAGGGCTAATAGGATGAATCATTTGATAACATTAATATATAAATGACGATTTAATTATTTTTACTAAAACAGCCATTCAATTTAAGCATGCATGAAACTGAAGAAAACATATAAGAAGTGACTGTACAAATATAAAATGGGGGAGGAGTGTATTGGGAAAAGTGAATAATAATGTTAATTAAGTACAAGAAATATCCATCTAATATGCATTTTAACTCTCTCCAACAACAAAAGCAAAAAAGAAAAACACTACATACTTGTTACTTATTTTAGCTAGTATTAATGCAATAGAATTATAATTAAAATTCACACAAAAGTTCTCATGTAGTGTTTTCTTCAAACTAGTAATTTTTCTTTTAAAATAATAAATACAACTTTCCTGGCAACTGTTCTATGATTAAGTTCCAAAGACTATAAACTGTTTGAACGGAAATTAAAGCAGCATAATTGTTACTTTGACTATGTATGTAAGTTATATTTTATATAAATAATGAGTATCTTTTAAGATTGACTGCCAAAGTAAGTAATAAGATCTTTTACATGTTAACAGAAGGATAAGTGAAACATGAGAAAATACACACATTACTAAAATCCAATATTTATTAAACTCTAATTTTAACACCAGCATTAGTATTTAGTGACTAATTCCATTTCTAGTTACCAGTAGTGTATATTACAGACTTACTATAAAGGACTTAGTAATCTGGCAACCTGCACTTATACTACATAGAGAGGAAAAAATAAATCACTTACAAGTTACTAATACAACATTGAAACCATGGCATCAATTTCAACAAATGAGATGGGTCACATCAATTCTGCGTAAGTCCAATATGGTTAGTAAATTCCTACAACATTTTCTAAAAAGCATCTGCTTGAATTAGCAAAACTAAATTAAATCTAATTATATAACCTTATTCATCTTCATACAAGTACCAAAATCTGCTAACTTCAAATGTCCAGATTTATCCAGCAGCATGTTATCAGGCTTCACATCTCTAAGGGCAGAAAAAGAAAACCAACCAGTAGAGCACTTCTGAAACAGATCAAACACTGATAAAAATTATAAGACACAGTTATTTTAGGCCATGTATCCTCAGTCAATATAGACAAGGCCACTTTTAATCTGTATGTGCTAACCACATCTATGAATTGAATTTCAGTAGGGAAACCCCTTTATATGTTAATACCACAGAAGACAGAAAACACTCCCTTTCTTTTAAAGTAGAGTTTGATTCTTCTGGGGATAAATCAAATCATTTGGGAAAGAATAAACATAGAAAACGTAACACTTAAGATATAAAGTGACTTAAATACACTTTCCAACATGTGTACATAAATAACCCTAGGACAGGGTCTATGTCACTTTCATCTTTGAATCCCTCAGCAGAGCAACTGCACATTGAATTCAAGCGGTGTTTACAGACAAAATTATTCTAATGAATAAATATAATCTAGTCACTAATTAAAAGTAATTTCCATATTAAAATTTTGCATATAAAATTAATCAAAACCAAGTTAATTTATATATTTAAAAATAAAAAGTTATACTCTAGCACATACCTCAGAAATCCAGCTTAGAAGTTTTACTTTTCTGAATACCATATAAAAGCTATCTAATCAGATTAAGGAATATTAAAAATAAATACATTTATATCAACATTAAGCTGAAACGTTAAAACTATAAATTTCAAAGTTTTAAATTGTAAAACACCATTCATGTCTTACAGGAAGAGAGTAAGTGGATTTAGAGTGGGAAATGTTAATCAAATAAAGTTTAAGTACTTTGCAGCTTCTCTTTTCAACAAATGAGAAAATTTAAAGCATTTAATCTTTACCTGTGAATAAAACCCATGGAATGGATTGCATCCAATGCAAGAACTACTTCTGCAGTATAGAATCGTGCCCATTTTTCAGGCACATCATAGTTACTCATTAAGTTTACAAGATCTCCACCAGGCATGTATTCCATTACCATGTAGAGATAACGATCGTCTTGGAATGCATAAAAAAGCTATATAAATACAAAAAAAAAAAAAATCATTAGGATTAAGCAAAATTGTTTCATTTAAAAATTAGCAAAAATGTTAATATAAAATTTAATTTAAAATAATCACTAATTCCTTACTCCATAATAGTTGTAGTAATCTTTAAAAAACTAAACACAAATATAAACACTACAAAGACCCTTGCATATGCAAATGAACTATTAACTGGTTATTTCTGAGGAGTTAGATGGAGACTATATATTTCTAGTATTAGAAAGTTTGTACTGAAATTAAAAATTATAATAGTTACAATAAAGAATATACAACTCTCCTCAGCTAAGAAATCATTTGGTTCTAATTTAACTTGTGGTTTAGTGATGTTTACTGTTAAATTTATCACAGTTCTCTAAAAGTCTGACAAATTGGGATACAGTCTCAGTTGTCCCTTATTAGCTGTGTGACTGGGCAATTAACTTAAACTCCCTGAGTCTGTCATTATAATCCCTTCTAGAAGAATGTAACAGACTATGTATGTTGTTTGATTTTTATACCTGCTGCTCTGTCAGCATTTGGATGCCTGGCAATCATCAAGTGCTTAATTAATGTCCAATGAATAAAAGCATAAATTAATCTATAAATTGGGGTGTGCCAAATAGGGATAACTGCCTTTTAGAGTTGTTAAAAAATTAGAGAATTGGGAAAGCTGGGATGGCTCAGTGGGTTAAGCACTCACTTTGCAGCGCTGGGGACCAGGGATCGAATCCCGGCCCGGACCCATGCGGAACCATATGCTGAACTGGGAGCTCCCCCAGTTCAGTTCTCTCTCTGTCTCTGTATCTCTCTATCTCTCTATCTCTATCTCTCTCTCTCTCTCTCTCTCTCTCTCTTCCCGTCAAAAACCAATAAATAAATAAATAAATATTTAAAATCTGTTTAAATTTACTTTAAAAAAAAAAAAATTAGAGAGTATAAAAAGTACACAGATGCTCAATGAATGATAGTAATAGCATAACAACTAACAAAGAAGCAGGAAGAGAGTAGCAACTGGAGTCAAATCAAAGCAGGAAGAGTAAAGTCCACTGATATGAAATTGGCAAGAATACCAGGCATAAATATATTTATTATGTGACCAGGGTTGAAGTTGAAAGAGTAAATTTACAAAAGAACACTTTAACTAAACATGAGAAGATTAGAATCCAACCAAATTAATAAAATAAGCCCCAGAGAAAATGTACATAGACATTTATGTCTTAAAATCTTCCTTCTCTCTCTCTGTCAAAAACAATAAAAATAAATCTTTAAGAAAAAATCTTATGTTTCACTTTTTAAGTGTTTAATGAGTTATTTTAATTAAAAAATATACTTTGAGGAAGAATGAGAAAATAAGTGGGATCTTATGGTTATCCCAGATTACAGTATATAACTGGGCACCATAGTTATAGAAAATAGTACCCAGAAAAACAAAGCTTCAAGTGCATAACTTGTAAATTTAACCCTAAAAGTTAGTTATGTCATGTTTTTTAATTCCCTAAGGAACACTGGACATATTCTATATCAGCGGTTCTCAACCACAGGTGATAATTATCTCTCCTTGTCCCTAATCCAAGGAGAAAGTCAACAGTGTCTGAACACATTTTTGGTTGTTACAAGTGGTGTGTTGGGATAGAGAGGGCTGCTACTTGCATCACCTGGGTAAATAAAGCCTGGGATGCTGACAAAAATCCTATAATGTACAGGATAGCCCCAAACAGCAAAGGATTATCTGGGCCAAAATGTCAATAATACCGAGCTCCAAAAGCCCTGCTCTACACAGCTAATAACAACTAAGCAGACATTTGAAGTACAGATTATGTAAATCTTAAACATTTTCTATAAATTTTTATCCAAATTATTATTATGCTTAGTTAAGATAAGCTTTATTATATACTGTAAGTAAAAAACTCACAGAATACATGTTAGGAATTTAGAAATGGTCCAGCCCAGTTTTTCTTTTATTAATCTAGAACAACACTTTACTTCCTCCATAATAAATCTTACGTAAGGACCCCAAGTATATAAAACGTAAAAAACAGGGAACGAGCTGCTCTAGTTGAGGCAGAAATAGAAAACCCAGAACGATAACCTATTCAAATCTCTGCTTGTCCTTATGATTTTACCTTAGGTATTTTCCACAGTTGAAAATAACCAATTTAAGCCAACTTTCACATTTTTGAGCAAGGAAATTGAGACCCAGAGAAGTAAATAATTTGGCCATAATTTCATAGCTACCGGTAGGCCTTTGGCAGTCAAGACTAGGACCTACAACTACTGACTTCTAGTGTATTTTCTTTTCTACTAAAAAGCCTAAAGCTAATATAGTATTTTTTGGAGGCCTAGCTTAACTCACTATCCCCTTCATTTTACAGATTCCTTCATTGCCACAAAATGAGAGAGACAAATAGATGAAGAGACAGTTAAATAACTCTGATCTCATATTTGGGAAAAAAACTTACATTTAAATAAATACACTTAAATAAAAGTATCTACTTAAAGAGTGTATTAATATATGACTTCCCCCAAATCAAAGCAAGATTATCTAATTCTCTAATATTTAAATTCTACAGAAACATAATTATTTTGTTTTGGCCTTACTTTCCTCATAGAGATGGCTGAATAGACTGAATTTTATGATTTTAAAAATAACAGTATATTAGGCAATTCTGTACATGTCAAATTCTCTATTACTGTTATAAAAAATAAACTAAGATTCTCAGATATGTTTAGTTACAAACTAGTATAGCAGTAATGAAACAATAGCAAAATCATACCTGAACAACCCACGGACTGTTAGCAAAAGCCATGATGTCTCTTTCTTCCCAGAAAAAAGCAGAATCGGATCTCTTAATCATTTCAAATTTGCTGAGAAGCTTCATAGCATATACCTTCCTGGTGGATTTATGCCTTACCTTTAAAATTGAAAATGGAAAATAATGAACCTTGAGTTAACGTTTAAATTTAAAATATAGCATTTCCCAGAACAATTTACTAAATGATTTTAACGTGCTAAATAATTTAACATTATCGGGCTATTTTTATTTCTTCTCTTCTGCTGACTCCCAAATAGAGAATGTCAAAGCTTTAATTACCAGAAGCAAGTAATGTTAAAAAAAAATCCTTGCTCCCTATTTTACAGCACACTTCCTCTCCTCCACCCTTCTACGTATGCTGCTTCTTATTTACAAAACTTACTATTCCACAGCATTTTGGATAGTCTAATATTAGGAGTAAGATTTCTCTTTTGATCCTTGAAACCTTTTCTCTACCCATGAATGTCTGGGAAAAATATTTCACACCACTGAAGATTTTCATATCCTTAGGCAAGGATGTTTAGAGCAATTAAAGCAACAATTTGATAAAAACAGTATTTCCCCAAATAGCATGTTAAACATACAAGTGAACTTTTTATTTTAAAAAGTTATTGTTGGGGATGCTGAGAAAACTCAGGGGTTGAACACTTCTGCCTCTTAATCATGAGATCTGGGGTTTGATTCCCAGCCCTGGCCTGTATAACCCCATATGCTGAACTTCAGCGAAACTGGTAACTGCTGGATGGCTTGGCGGCAAAGATTCTTGCCTCCCATGCAAGTGGCCCCTGGTTTGGTTCCCACCCTGTATGGCCCAACATCCACCTGTGAGGAATGAAACCATGTCACAACTAATGATGTACAACTGAAGAGGTTGCTTTGGGCCCTTCCCTCTTCTCTCTCTCACCTTCTCTCAAACAATAAAATAAACCTTAAAAAAAAAGTTATTGTATTTTTAATATCATTAAAATAACCTACCAATTGAACTTCTCCAAATGCACCTCTACCAATCACCTTCACCACTTCATAATCTTCAGCTTTCATTCGTAAATCTCTAATTTTATTTATTGTGTCTTTATCTGTATGAAAAGAAAAGTTTGTAATTTTAAATCAAAGAAGCATTATATAATGACAAACTACTTATTTTATATTCAGGTTCTTGAAGAACACATGAAAAACAAAACAGTCCATTAAATATTACTTAGTATATAGTAAAATATAAAGTTATAAAATAGAGAAATGTTCAATGCACTAAGAATTGTTTTAAATAATTCTAAGATGACTTCACTGTAGCGAGTAAAATGGTTTCATTAAAACCTGATTTAAGAGAATGTTCTAGAAAACAAATATTACACCGTAAACACATAAAGATAATTAGTTAATTAGTTCCTGGTATTTTAAGTACACATCAAATTTGAATTGCGAGACCATGAGTAAACATTTTAGAGTAATAAAATAAAAATTTTTCTATTATGTCAGTTTTGATGATCCTTTAAAAAAGATATAATTAGGGGAAAGCCGGGACGGCTCAGCGGGTTGAGCGCTCGCTTTGAGGCCATGAGGACCGAGGATCGAATCCCGGCTCCGGCCCAGGCAGGACCCACGTGCTGAACTGGGGAGTTCCCACAGTTCGGTTCTCTAACTGTCTCTGTCTCTGTCTCTCTCTCTATCTGTCAAAAAGTAAAATAGAAATAAATATGTACT
>PVKE010025082.1:0-23318 GCA_004027555.1 Craseonycteris thonglongyai
AATATAATTTGATGGAAGTGGTGCTTCATGGCTGCCGTGTTACATTAGAAAAGGCATGCGGCTTCTGCCAATTTCCCTTGTGATATTCACTATGGGAGCCTTTGGCTGCCATGTAAGAAATTGAGCTACCTTGAGTCTGCCAGATGGAGAAACAAGATAGAGAAATCAAACAGAAAGACATCCAAGAACCGCAGCTGTTCTGGTTTCCTGGCTGACGTTCCAACCTGCAGCCAGCATCAACCTCCACTCCTTGTGAGTGGAGGACTCCAGCCCCAAACCCCAAATGACTGCCACCTCATTAGCAACCTCCAGCAAAAACACTGCAGGTGAGCCCAGTCAAACCCAGAACTGAGAGACAATAATATAAAACGACTTTAGTTTAAAGGAACAATGAAGTGATAGATCCCCTCTAAGATGCCTGAATTTTCATTGTTGTATAGTATTCTATTATATGAATATATTACAATTCATTTGTAAATTCCTCTCTACATAAACATTTGAAATATTTCCAATTTGGTGTTATTGCAAATAATGCTGCTATGAACTTTCCTTTTACATGTATGTCTCCCAGGGCATACATGTTGGTCATATACCTAGGAGTAGAATTTCTTGATTGTAGGATATGCTCATCTTCTACATGTATAGGTAATGATCAATTTATTCTCCCACTTATAAAGAGTTAAATGTTCCAATTCTCTGCAAAATTGTCTACACTTGATATTGTTAGTCTTTTAAATTTAGGACACTTTGGTGAATGTGCATCTCATTTTGTTTTAAATTTATATTTTTCTCACTACTAATGAGATTGAATACCTTTTCATATGTTGCTTGGTCTTTTGGATCTCCTTTTTGGTGAAGTGTCAGTTCATAGCTCTTCCCTTTCTCTACTGAATTACTTGACATTCTTTTATTTATTTATAGTATTTCTTCATGTATTCTGGATAGAAGTCCTTCATTAGATAAATATGTTGCAAGAATTTTCTTCTGCTTTGTGTCTTTTCTCTTTGTTATCTTTATTATATCTTCAGATGAACAGAAACTCTTAATTCTAATGTAGTATAATGTGTCAATATTTTCCTATATGGTTAGAACATACCCTACCTCTATGTTATTTTCTAAATGCCTGATTTTTTCTTTCCTATTTAAACCTACAGTCTATTTGAAATAGACTTAATGCATATGTGAAATAAAAATTGTCTTTTTTTTCCATGTAGATATTAAATTGTTCCAACACTATCTAAAGACTTCCAATTCCTCACTGTCCTGCTGCACAACATTTATAATAATTTACATATTTATCTAGGTATGGTCTACTTCAGGGCTGTATATTTCATGCCAGTGATTTCTTTGTCTATCCTTCTACCAAGGGTCTTAATTGCTGTAGCTTTATAATAAATTTTGTTATCTAGCAGAGTAAGTCCTCTTATTATATCTTTATTCTTTAGTAATGTTTTGGCTCTTCTTGAACTTTTGCATTTCCATGTAAATTTTAAAATTATCTTGTTAACTTCATGTAAAAGCCAACTGAGATTTTAGTTGAAGCATCTTAATGCCTTCCAATCTATTATCATGTACCTATTTAACCTTCCTCTCACAGCTTCCTCACAAGAATGCTGAGATCCAACTGCATTATATCCTTGCATTTTTTTCCTATATCCCTGTAATAAAATAATGGCCCTCCACAGATGTCCACATCCTAGTCCCCAGAACCTGTGACCATGTTATCTTACATGGTAAGGGGGGCGCTTTTTAGATACAATTAAATTAAGAATCTTGAAATGGTGAGATTACCTTCAATTATCCAAGTGGAACCAATGTAATCACAAGAAGGGTTAGAGATAAGAGTCAAAGAAGGAAATGTGATCACAGAAGAAGAAGTTGGAGTGTGCCATTGTTGGGTAGTGTACAAACCAAGACATGCAGTCAGGGATGCTGGGATAGCTCTGCAGTTGAGTGCTCGCCTTGCAATCATGAGGTCCCGGGTTCAATTCCTGGCCCTGGCCCATGCAAACCCATATGCTGAACTGCAGTGCAACTGGTAACTGGTGGGATGGCACGGAGGTAAAGGTTCTCGCCTTCCATGTGAGAGGCCCCAGATCTTATCCTGTCCCACACAATTCCACACCTACCTGTGTGGAATGAAACCATGTCACAACTAATGATGTACAACTATGGAACCTCCTCTGGGCCCTCCACCCTTCACCCCCTCACCCAACTTCTCTTCACCAATAAAATAAATCTTACAAAGGAAAGAAAAGAAAAAAAGAAATGCAAGCAGTCTCGAGAAGTTGAAAAACCAAGGAACCGGATGTTTTTCTTAGTGTCTGCAGAATGAATCAGTCCTTTAACACCTAGAGTTTAGTTCCATAAAATACACGGTGAACTTCTAAGCTTCAGAATTGAAAGGAAATAGATTTGCGTTGTTTTAAGCTACTGAGTTTGAAGTAATTTTTCACACCAGTAATAGAATCTAATCAAATCCTCTTTTTTTTTCCTTTTCCCTCATTACCTTTCCTGTATTGCTTGGTTCTACTAAAAAACACTCTCCAAGGCCACCTCTTTTTAAATCCTAGCAGGTGTTAAAGACCAGCTCAGTTGCTCTCATCTCCCTGAAACCTTCTTATCTTCACAGTTAGACTTAATTTTCGAAATTACAAGGTCGCTAGCAGCACGGATAGTCCACTTGTTACATACTGCTTCAAGTTGAGGCCAAGGTGCAATACCATTTTTGTTGTTTCAGTTTTCTGTCCAGAGATTTTACATATATCAGACATGCATGTTTGTTGAATGACTATAGAAATAAGAGAATGTTATCATAAAGTATAATAAAACACTTTCAGTAGTAATTGATATCTTATGCAAAAATATGAAATTAAATTGTAACATACATTTGCAACTTCATCTGCTCCATTTAATATCTGTTCCATGTAATGATTTAGATCTCTGAATCTCTTGTGGTCTGAATTTGTAAAAGGTAAGTGCCACCAATGAGGAAACCTATTTTAAAGGAAAAAATATAAATTCATTAGTTTGACAATTGACTTCTGCATCTAAGATATTCATAACGTTATAGTTGCATTAGATGGGAAGTCCAGTGAAAACATTAAGAAAACCCCAACAACTCATGATTAATTCTGAGAGTTTTGTTAACATGGCTTTGGTCACTTGTACTATTTTAACTGCTATTAACAGTAGTATTAACTAGTGTTAATACTAACTTAATTTAACACGATAATTTAATATATATGTTCCTTTGTACTGTATTTATGGCAGACCACACATTTTGTCCCTTAAATACATATGAGTGATAATAAATACTTTCTGAAGTTAATGATTCATAATTTTTCAAAAAGGTCAAACTATATTGTTTCTTCTGGGTTCACTAGAGACATTGCTACACTAACTAAATTAAACATTTTACCAAGTGACATATGCTTCCATCTGGTCTGAGTCTTTTGGGACAAAGTATCACTTTCTCCAGAAGTTTGACTTGCAGAATTTCTCCTGCACTGTCCCATGATTCATCTTGATAAGTTAGACATGATTAACACCAATGACTGAATGGATGACCTACTAAGGGTTAGCATTTGGCAATGCATTTTGCTGATTAAATATATTATTTTAGGAACTATGTAGCACTTCCCCTGACTGCAGTCTTGCTCTGCCTCCTTCATATTTCTGCTTCTTTGATGTGCAACACAGGGGATAGTGAAGTGTTGTCAAAAAACACGCAGATATATGTGGCAACTTCAGGCCATCCCACCTATTGCTTCCTGTTGGAAGTGCCAGGGAAGTACAAAATAATATATGCTTAAATAATTATGGTATTTTATTTTTAAAATGTATCTTTCTGTTGTTCTAAGGCTTAAAGTATAAACATTTTCATCTAGATTTAGTTCTCATGAAAATTAATACTATACACAAGTAATCAAAACATAGAAATGCATTTGATAAATAGATGGATTGGGCTGGTTTTAAAGATTAATTTGTATATCTGTGGGTGAATTTTTCTTTGCTAGAATAAAATAAAGTTCAACATCAATTCTATTCCTTTGTGGATGTTTTTATAGATGTATTATATGTAATAAAAAATTTTGTATACAAATAAGCACATGAGAATTGAAGAATTTGGTTACAGTAAAGTCATCCTATTCTTTGAAATGCTCTTGAGTTGTATGCCAAATACAACTTAGATTAGTTATTAAAATAATTTTTTATTATTCTTTATGTTACAATGACATAATTTTCTCCCTTAACTTTCAGACAAACAGATTTGATACCTGGTTATGAGAGTAATTTATTTTCTCAATGCCAATGCCAGTATTTTGATTTTTCTTTCGTTTGGCCCTCAGAGATTTTTTTTTTTTTACTCCCCAGTACAATGTACCAAAATAAGATTCTAGATGATTGCTGAAATGGTGAAAGTAGAAGAGGGAAAGGAAATCAATACCTCTCAAGCAGATTAGTTTTAAAGAAGACCATTAATTTTGAGGAAGATTTCCATGCCTGTGTACTCTTGGAAGGGACCCAGAGGTATAATAGTCCCATGTAGAACCATGGTTATATGCTGTGAATGATTTGAATTTTATTCTTCCTAATTCTTTCTGATCAAGCTTTTCAAATCAGTTTACTTAACTCTTGTAGGGCTTCTCTCAGTAAATTTAGGAGTCAGAGGAAAGCTGGCCCTCAACCTTCATTTACATGCATTGCTGTAGGCCTTAGCTTCTTTGGAACTGTTAGTGTACAAATATCATTCAAGACACAGGGGACTAAATGTTCCTTTTTTCTACACATTGGTTGAATAGTTTTAAAATCAATTTAGGTACCATTCCAGGCAGTAGTTTTTGAGCAAAGGAGACACCAAACTAAAGCTGAAAATTGAGAATAGGCACGCATAGATTAAGAGCATTTTTAAGGTTTTACCAGTTATGTTAATATGTATTAGAGACTTAAAATTGTAGAACAGAGAATTTTTTTGAAACCAAAAAGGACAGGTATTTAACAAGGATTAACGTATTCTTCTAAATCATTTATTAATATGGTATGATGGCAATCACAGATGTTGAATTCAATATGTGCGACCAATCCTTGACTACTTTTTTTTTTGGCCAGAAATTCTTGTTTCTTAGTTATTATATCAGACTTTTTTTTTATGTGTGTGTATGGGGTGGGGGTGGGGGTGGGGGCGGTGTTAATTCTTAAAGCTGATAATTGTTTTTAAAAGTTTTCACAATGACACAGTTTTCCTCCCAATTTCTTGAATATGCTCTTACTCTAACTGTTGACATCCTCATGTTTAAAGAATCTGAATTTCAAACTTTCTGTGACATCTGCACATAGACTTTCATGAATGTGAACTACTTAATCTACAGTATTGCATAATACCACTCTATCCATTGATATATATGCATAGCTTTATATTTTGGAAAAGGATTAAACTCTGGAAGCCTAGTAAAAATCCCTATGTATTATACAATGTATGGCAGGTCAGTTACAGACATTTATGTTAAGGGATCATTTACTTACCAAAAATCCCAGTATAGATAAAATGATATTTGGTTTACCTAAATGCCAATGTTACAATTTATAGAAGGTCAGCTTTTTAAAGTCAAGATACAAAGTCGATGACCCAAATTTGGCTAGCTCTAAGTAATACATTTTAGGTTTCTTTGAACAGAAGTTATTTTCATTACATTTTCAGTTTGCATACATTTAATATTTTTTTTTTCATTATAACACAAATGGAAGTGATGGTTTTTAAGACTGCTTCAAAAGGAACATAACAACAAATTAAATTTAGATAACCCAAATCCAAGTTAATAATCAATGACAACAGAAGTGAGTTGATTTTAATAAATATTACTAGTATACTAATTGATATTAGGTAACTTCATTTTTTTGGTATAGCACATCAGAACTCCTTATTGCAAATACTTGTTGAAAGAGTAGATCTATCCAATATAGTTCAGCATTTTTCATTTCATTTTAATAGAAAAACCAAACAGATCAAATTTTAAAACAGGCAAATAAAACAATTTTCCTCATAACTGATAAATGAAATCAGTTTGGGATTTTTTTTTTTGGTCTTTAAAATCAATGGCTGAAGGCAAAAAGAAAATAGCAGACCTTGTTCTGTTTTATGAGATAAAAGGTTCTTTACTCTGAGGACAACACAGACCCTCTGCTGGGATAAGTTCAATGGCACTGGAGTCAGAATGTTGTGTGGCCCACAAATAGAAAATCCCATAACCATAATTTTCTTGATGTTCAAGGACAAGTACGGAAGGCAAACACTGACAGTGCCTTACTCTGGGAGAGGCAAAGATGCACACTGCTTCTGAAGTTGGCTGTGAAGTTTTGAAAACTGATCAAACGATTTTTCTATCAGGCTCGTTTTGTTGTTGCTGTGCGTCACCTGGATTAGATACAGCTGCAGAAAATAAATAGGCAAAAATAAAAAAAGACAGCAATATCAACCTGTGATGCATTCTAAAATCTGATTTTGTGTAGACTAAACAAAGCAAGAATCTTTCTGAAAAAAAAAAATCATCATGAAAGCTAAGAGATACAGTTTGTAATGGCAAAATTACCTACAAGTATAAACACAGCATCTAAAGATGTCATGATCTATGTGTTAGAAACACACTGCCTAATTTCTGCTGTTCTTTTCTTGTGCACTCTTTAATTAACTCTTGATTTATGTTCTACCACAGGCAGAGACCGTTCTCTTTGATGGTTTTCTCCTAATAGCTTTGATAGTTAGGATCCTCCTTAGAACGTCCTCCTTAGTGGCAATGGTACTTCTGCTCAAACTGTAACTGGTTTTTCATTTGCATAGTAAAAACAAAAATCACAGTCTAAGGAAGGATGTGTAGCATAGTGAAGGGGAGTCTGAGGTGAAGTTAAATGATATTTAAGTCAAGGTGACAGGTTTGAGACTTACGTTATTCATTTTCTTGCTGTACCCTAAAATTGTTGCTCTTTGAATTGACCTGGTTGCACTCAGCATACAGGATTCCTGGGGAAAATTTTGTGAAGTAGATTCGACAGGGCTTATGGCGGTCATTTGTGCAAGTGTGTGGATCAAGTTATTTAATTTAACAGGGAAACACTCCAGACTTTCCTTTATTTTCCTAGAGAAACGGAAGAGAAAAATGTGCTGTACTTCAAAGAAGACAAAGAATAAACCCTACAATATTACAAAAGTCTTGAAAGTCTAGGCGTTTTTCACTTATTTCAGAAAATACCTTTACCCATCTATCAGATGCAGAAATGTTTTATTTATTCTATGTATCCAGCTGCCTCACAATTAAAGATTTTATGAGGGTCCAGTGATCAAATACACAAGTTTCTTCTGTTTCTGTGTGTGATGAGTTTTTCTTTCAGGCTGTCTGAGTACACAAATAAAAAAAAATCCTCTTTATGCAGTTTAAAAATATTCAATATTATCTGACAAAGAAAAGACAGTAAGTGATGGTTTTGGTTGCACATGTATATAATGTATATTTATACATATGTGAACACAAAACTGTAAGCTTTATATTCTAACAAAAGGTTAAAAGGGTTGGAAGAAGTACAATAGATTGTAAAAAAGGATCTCATGTTAATTCTTGTGGCTTTAATGCATTGGAACACTAATTTGAGAGACATGGCTATTAGCATTTAGACATCTTCTTACCACATCCTCTCAACTAATGTGAAGATACTACCGTTAAAGAACATCTATATTTATCTGAGATTATCAGAGCCTTAGGAGTTTCACATGCAGGATTTTTCAGCCACCCCCTCACCCCCTTCTGAGTTTTCTTAGGGTTCAGGGAATAGCACCCATTATGAAAGAAATCAATTTTGTTCTATTTTAAACTCACTTATTTGTTCTGCCTGTGATCTCAAGAAAGCCATTTAGCCTTCAGGAGCCTCAGTTGTTTCATCTATAAAACATGATTTCTGACTAATCTATGCCATCTCTCAGGATTGTTGATAGGAGGATCAGGATCAAATGAGCTAACGTATGAAAGTCATGGAAATAGAATAATATTATGCGAATATTATTTTAGAAAGATTACTACCAGTTAAGTAAAGAAATAAATATAAAAACCACAAAGACAGCAAACTACACATAGGAGGATACAAGGGAATACAAATGTACAGATTATGGTTCTGTGAAAACTAAAATGTGGTACGATTTGTTGAAATCCTACAAAAGGGATATTAGATAGGAATTAGAGTAAGAGGCAACTTTAGAGTTTCTTCTTTCTTTTATTAATTTATTTTTCCTATTTTCTCCTGCTTCATAGTTTAGAACCTGATTTAACAAAAACCTAAGCTTTGGGGAAGCCGGAATGGCTCAGTGGGTTAAGTGCTCACTTTGCAGCCCCGGAGACCGAGGATCGAATCCCGGCCCCGGTCCATGTGGACCCATGTGCTGGGCTGGGGAGCTCCCCCAGTTCAGTTCTCTCTCTGCCTCTGTCTCTGTATCTCTCTCTCTTTCTCTGTCAAAAGTTGATAAAATAAATAGACTTAAAAAAACCCAAAAACCTAAGCTTTGCTGTTCTCCCAGTTGAAGCTCCGTCTTCAGAATTCATCTACATGGTTAGCAAGTCTTCTGTAAATATAATCACAAATACCGGTACATAACTCTGCATATAAACAAGAATTCCAGGCTTCATGGCTTTGACTATGAATACGTGATTTCTACAATTTCTTATGGAGACACCTTGCAAAAATTGACCAAATTAGAGCAAATGGAATAAAGGAACTAAGCTAAGCTGATGGACTGGTTTTATTATGTGTAAGTAACGTGCCGATGACATGATGTTTTAGGTTTCTATTCTCCCCCCCCCAAAGCTAGCTTATTCTCTTGATGATATTAAAACAAAATAAAAAAAATTATAAATAAAATGAAATTTGATGCAAAGCAAGAGAATGAATCTTAACATGCAGTAATGTAGAAAAATCAACAGTGAGAAATGGTGCTATAATTAAGGTAATAAAAATCTTCAGAAAAAACAAAATATAGTGAAAAATTATAAATTATTTTAGTCAAATTGCTTTCTAAATTCCTAGGATATAACAATTGTATGCAATGCACAGGGTTAGGAATACCAGCGAAGATTGACTGATTCACAAATCCGTTGTAGGGATAACAGCTGTTGTGAAACAGCGCCATCTGGACTATTCATCTTTTTTAATTCCTGATTTTTGGTAGTCTTTGGTGGGTTCATTAAACTTTTCAAATGCCTTTAACCTTTAGACTGATAGTCTCTCAAAGAGTACAAAATATCCTTTTTTAAAGCTAATAGCTAGGATGTATCCTGAATGATATTTAGGCAAATTGGGCAAATTCTCGGTGTAACATATAATTCGAAAACACTGATTCTCCCATTGCAGAAATTTGGAACAACAACCAAGCTATCAAATATGGTAGTGAGTGTGACTGTGCCATACAATCTAGAAAGTGCAGTATTGTAAAAGCTGTTAAATCTGCAGTTTTAAAAACTACTTTAAAATGTCAATTTTAATTCTTATAATTAAATTTAAAAATGGGAGACTTTCACAATGAAAGGAGAAATTTCTTTTTGCATTTCCCTTTGAGTCTGTGTTCTTAAGTTAGGGAAAGTTGAACATTATTATTGCTAATTTCTCAAGGTTTTTTTTTTTTTTTCTTTGTGAGCATGTATTTTTGTAGGTATCAATAATTAAGCTAAAGCAAAGGAAAACTTTGACCCTTATGGTGGAATTACAACAATACAAGAGATGACAATGTGCAAAGTACTAAAAAAGTATCAAGAAAATTTAATGATAAAAGAACCTAGGGATCTGCATCCTTGTCCCATATTCTCTCAGTTATGAAGAGAAACTAGATAGGAAGTCATTGAACCATGTTTTGAGACATGTGAGCATAAATGGTCTTGTCTCACTCATAACTATGAGTAATAAATAGGGAGAAATGAGAGGAACACAGAAATTTCTGGCATTGTATCTGCGTACCTTGGATGGGTCAGGAGCACTGGTTCCTGTGTCTGTGATGTGGAGTCCCAGAAAATTCTCCCTGGGTGTCATCAACATTCTCGTTGACTTCAGAGTTCTACTGGTTGGGACAGTTATTGTGCTTGTTTTGTCCAACGGCCCTTTTTAACAAAGACTATTTTTCTCTAAAGCTGACAGTTTAGAGAAGAAGCTCCAGGTTGTTCTTTGTGAAGGGGTAGACCATGACAGGAGTAAGAATGGGCAAGGGACTCCATAGTGGCTTTTTATGAAGAGCCCTGCCCAATAGGGACAAAGAAAACTAGTTCTTTATGAAATTTATAATTGAGAATACTGGCCAATGGACAAAGAGTAGTAGAATATAATAGATAGAGATAAGCAGAGTAGAAGGTCTTTGTTTCCATAAGAAACTAGCCAGACCCTATTTGTTTCTAGGTGTTGTTAGAGTATAGTTTAAGTCCATGTATATTTTTTCCCCCAAGGATACCAGATAGAATATTTGGTTCTTGCTACCAAAATACCTCACTAATGCAAGCTATTCACTTTTTGAGGTTAGTAGCTTTGTTTTGCTTCAAGCTACCTTCCATTTAGTTGAAGAACAAGAGATCTTATACTTATTAACGCAAAAGTTCTATGTGGCAGGCCAAGTGGAATACTCCCATGGAAAATTTCTTCTCACATTTTTGGTGGAGGAAAAGGACAATTTGTATGTGTGTGGGAAAGTAGATAGGAAAGATTATGCTTAATGATCCCAGTCTGGACTGTGAAATACGTTATCTGTTGCTAAGGACAACTAACTCGAGGTTTGAGAGTGATTGAAAATTCTGAAATAACCTGTTTGGACAGCGTTTTAATAGATGGCTGCCATTGTTGCCTAGCAGTGGGTCCAGCAGAGATATTAAATGAGAGTATCAATTTGCAGGGACTGAGTCATGATACTTTCTTGATTCTACTCAACAGCACTCAGCTGAAAGGGGAATGTGAAAAAGTAAGGGAAGCAGAGAAAGGAGTTGGCAATGATGTGAAAAAACCCTGTGGCCACCAAACCAACTTCATATTCATTTTTCTCTAAATGTCATTAATTGTGGTCCAATTTTTGATGCCACACAGAGTACAGCATCTTCTAAAACTCTTATAATCACTTCTTAATCCAGATGTGAATACCCAGGAGTGAGGTAAGATGCTGCAATATTTATAAGCAGAACACTCGCTTGGAGAGGCAAGTAAAACCATCTTTCTTTCAAGCCTCAAATAGGATCAAGAGGTACAGCCTCTTAATACTAATATTGTCATTAGGACCAAGGCACTTCAGGTAGCCACATATGCTGTGTCTCTGATGGCTTAGTGCTCATTCATGATACAGATCTGTGAGCTTGGTGATGCTGGTGTGGGGGTGGGACGAATTCTCTTGTTTTGTTTTTATCTGTGTCTTAGTAGTGATAACAATAAACAGTGGCAGAAAACACCTTGAGCTTATCAGAACAAAGAGGATAAGGAGTTCAAATATACAGAGGCTCTCATAAGTGTAGAGTTAATGATGGTCACTGAAGCACAAAGACCAATGCTAGATCCATTACAGAACTTGGTTTCTTTTTTGGTAAATTATGTGCACTGACATCTACAGTTCAAGTTTCTTCTTTAGTTTAGAAATCCACGTGATGTCAGAAAGCACAGCTTAAGATCTTACTATTTATAGAGAAAAGTCAATAAGTGCACATGATTTCTAACATTTATTTGAATAATGTCATTTAAAGATCCGTTATTGTTTTTAATGAACCAAGTTACTTTTATAAATTTACTATACATTAAGTATTAACAAAAAAATATTTTATAATTTGTTTAAAAATTTAAAATATTTAAATAATGGAGAGATCTTAAATAAGTAACATTTTTAAATAGTAAAGAATCATAATTATAAGCATTGAACTTTATTTTTTTAAGATCTATTTTATTGTTTTTGACAGAGAGAGAGAGACAGAGACACAGAGAGACAGAGAAAAGGGGGAGGGCCCAGAGCAATCGCCATAGTTGTATATCAGTTTTTGACACAGTTTCCTCTCACACAGGTGGGCGGGGGCCACGCAGGGTGGGAACCAGGTCTGTGGCCTCCTGCATGGCAGGCAGGCCCTTGCAAGCTGGGGGCTGAACTGGAGGGTCTCTCACATGGGAAAATTGCTCTGGTGAGAACCAAAGTGGGGTCACATCCCAGTTCAGCAATATTGGGTCCCCATGGGCCGGGGCCAGGATTCGATCCTTGGATCTCAGGGCTGCAAGGTGAGCACTTAACCAGCTGAACCATCCCAGCATCCCCCATTGAGCTTTCTTGAACCTCAATCACAAGTTCTTCACAGTACTGTATGTAATGTGTGATACACAAGATTCTCAACACTTGATCTGAGTATACTGATGAAGGAACTTAGAGATGAGTTGAAAAGATTTGCTCATAAAAATCAGATTATATTTGAAAATAAAGGTAAGTAATTGAGATTTTAAGATCAAGTATACTATTTAGGTAGGCTTTTGGGAGTTAAAGGGAGAGTAACTCTCATGAGAGATTTCTTTGAGGGAAAAAGGGGCAAAAAAAAAAAAAAAAAGTGTTTCAAGGCATCGGGTAAGGAATGGGATTCCAGCTGACAAATAAAGCATATATGCATTTTTCCTTTGGACAGAGACTGATAGAGCTCTCTTCCTCCACTATATATATATATATATATATATATATATATATATATATTTTTTTTTTTTTTTTTCCATTTTTTAAATGATAGGAGAGACTATTTGTAAATTATAGCACTATAATTGCTCTATCCAAGTAATGACACATTTACTGTATTGTCTTAGAGATGTGAGTAGTGAGTTCATAGTTAATCAAAAATCTCTTTTCTGAATTGTTTTTCTGGACATAGTTCAAATAGAACAACTGATTTATTTATGTCAGCCCTTGCTGTTTTCAGTGACCTCTTATTGAGCAATGTGTTAGATGAAGAAGTTGGGAAGCAAACAAGAGCATGCTGTGGAATCACTGACTAGTAGGGCCTTGTGCTAGACATTCACATTGCTTCCTTTCTGCCCCTTGAGAAAGAAGACACAGGCTGCTTCTAGAAATGACAGCTTCACACCAATGACTGTTCACCCCCAAATCATCTCAAATATGAAACATGTCTGTACACATGCATAAACACACACTTGTACATTTACAGCTAGCCTTACTTGGTAAAATAACTTGTTGCTTCCAGGTCTGTGTCTTGTGGACGAAGACTATCATACACATATTTCAGATCTTGGATTCCATTTAGCTCGGGCAATCCTGCATGTATCATCTTAGCAAAACAAACAGATACACAAACAAAACAAACAAAAATATACCTCAGAAGAAAGGTAAATAAAATCTTAAGCTTATTTGGCTATTTCTATAAAAACGTGGAAACAAATTTGCAATAGCAATGCATTCAGTTTATAAACATGAATGGATATAAGTTCATGTTTTTAAACCTCCCATATTTATTAGAAGCTGCAATAATAAAAATAAATACAATTGGTTTTGCAGATTAATAATTTGACTATCATGAACCAGTGAAGTAAGCATGAGAGTATTGTTATCTCCATCTTTTCTTGAAGAAGAGGCATATTCAGCATGGGACAGTAGAAATAATAAGATCTCATGTCAGAATTTCTGGACCCACCATTTAAAATTTGAATGATCTTGAAAAAGTGTTAATCTTTTTGGATCTCCATTTTCTAATTATTATTATTTTTTAAAAAGATTTATTTATTTATTTATTGTTTTGACAGAGACAGAGAGAAACAGGGACAGAGAGAGACAGAGACAGAGAGAAGGGGAAGGACCCAGAGCAGTCTCCATAGTTTTTTGACATGGTTTTGTTCCACACAGGTGGGTGGGGATTGTGCAGGGCAGGAGCTGGGCTGGGAGGCCTCCCACATGGGAGACACACCCCCTCGAAACAGGGGCCTAACCATGGTGGGGGGTTTGGGGGGCGAGAACCAAACTGGGGGCCTCCCGCATGGGAAGCACATGCCAGCTCAGCATATGGGTCCACAAGGGGCCGGGCAGGGATTCAATCCTCAGTCCCAGTGGCTGCAAAGCGAATGCTTAACCCTCTAAGCCAGGGGTGTCAAACTGGCGGCCGTGGGCCGCATGTGGCCCCTGAGGTAATTTTTTGTGGCTCACGATGCTCTGAAATAAAATGAAAATAGAAAAAATTGTTATGAAGAAAATAGCGCTTAGGGGAGATCGAGGCAATACCGTACACACAATTCCCTCGTTAACCCTTTAACTACTGAAGACGAGTATACACGTGGCCCAGTGCCTTTCCTGGGGGCCTGTGGGCGTGTATAAACACGCTGACTCAGTTCCAGCGACGTTTGTAAATGTGATGTGGCCTGTGTGAATCTTGCCTATTGCACCAAATGGCCCGTGTTTTAATTGAGTGTGACAACCCTGCTCTAAGCCATCCCAGGTTCCCCCATTTTCTAATTATTAAAGTTGATATAAAAATACTGAACATGTACTGGGAAAATCAAATAGCTAAGGAATAAAACAGCTTTATACATTATAAATTATTACACAAAAACTATATCACAAAACTCACTTTGAAGAAGAAAAGCTTACTCACCCCCAAACTATTATTGAAGTGTTATAGGTCAAATGTGAGTAAGCTCCTAGAATGTACAACTCATTCCTCTGGTTCTTATTATGTATGAAGGCTGTGCAGAAAGTATCCAGTCATGTAACTGTTCTCATTATATTGACAATGGCTGTTTTTTCCCCCTTTGGATAGCCCTTGGATATTCTTTCATGACTCTATGACTCATACTATCAGAACACAATTTTCTCTAGTTAAGTGGTGAATGCACTTACTAAAGCAATGAAATGATTAAAGATAATTGTACAAAGTCTCACTATTTTTCTGCCAACCTTTAGAAAAGCACCTTGTTTATAATGGGTGTCCCAAATTTCATGCAAGATTTGAATTTTGTGTCATTTGTGTTTTGTTTTTTTTGTGAACTGAACTGGGGGGCCTCACCGCGTTCAGGAAGCACAACTCAGTTCAGCAGGTCTGCCTTGGGCCCGAGCCGGGATTTGATCCTCGGTCCTCGGGGCTTCAAAGCGAGCGCTTAACCTGCTGAGCCATCCCAGCTTCCCTGAATTTTGTGTCATTTGTGAGGTAAAGTGTTGCCAATAAAAAAAAAAAAAAAAAAAAAAAAAAAAAAAAAAAAAAAAAAAAAAAAAAAAAAAAAAAAAAAAAAGTGTGACAGCTGACAGTTCAGGGTTATTAAAAATGGAGCACTACACGAAAGAACAATGCGTTTTCACTGTTGAGCAATATTTTAAAAATAATGAAGGTTTGTCAGCTACCCTTTGCGGTTTTCTTACAAAATATGGCTGGAATAGTGATTTAACTTCATCAACTGTGAAGAGATTAATTAAAAAATTTAGGGAGACTGGATCAATTAGTGATCTTAAACACTCTGGCCGTCCTTCAACAAGATATGGATGTGGACAACATGTGGTTTCAACAAGACAGGGCCACATGCCACACAGCCTGAGAAACAATTCAACTGCATGAATCACTTCCTGGTCATGTAATTTCCTGTTTTGGTGATCAGAATTGGCCGCCCAGATCATGCGATTTAACGCTGTTGGACTTTTTTCTTTGGGGTTTTTTGAAGTCTAAGGTTTATGCCAACAAGCCCACGACCACCCATGCCTTGAAGGAGGAAATTGAACGCTGTATCAACGAAATTCAGTCACGTTTATGCAAAACGATCATGGAAAATTTCAACAAAAGTGTGCGTATGTGCCAGCAAAGCCGTGGAGGTCATTTACCCAATATGCTATTTCATATATAACCCTGTACTGTATGCTTTATGAATCAATAAAAAAATTACAATTTTTAATTATAAACCTGTGTTTTCTATCAAAATTACTTCTTCCGTGAATTTTAGGACACCCGTTATCATAGTGTAGACTGGTGGTATAATATCTCTTTAGTTAAAGGCAAAATTTTTTGAGAAAAAATAGGTCTTTCTGAAATAAATTTGAACTTTGTAAGAGAGAGAGAGAAATTATGTCATTAGTACCTCTATGACTAAGATGATAAATTATTTCCTGCTTTGGAATAGAGGCATTCTTACAGTAGTGGGAATTTAAGGGCAATGCTGTTAATTCTAAAGATAAAGAATAAACTAAGGGAATGGTTATGGCGGATGGGTGAAGTTACAGTTGACTTGATGAAGGTAAAGTGAGGGAAAATATGGACTTGAAACTGTTTTTCTTTCCTATTGTCTCTACTCAGACTGATATACAAAGGAGAGCAAGATATATTCTGTTCATTCACAGAAAGAAATCCAGCAATTTCTGTAGCAGAGTATTTTGTGGGTGAGCAAGAGATGGGGCTAAAAAGGCAAGTAGGATAAGATGTTTAAACAATGTAAGAAATATTGTACTTTATCCTAAAGCCTAGAAGAAGCTTTTCTAGTGTTTTTAAATGAGCAATAAAATAATTAAATTGTATTTTAGAAAAATCATTGTGGTTGTGTTTGAAAAATAAACTGCAGTGAGGCTAAATAAGAGGCTGGAATTAGGAGACTGTTTAGGAATGGAGATAAAATATTGGATTTTAAGTATGTGTATGAAGTAGAATTGAGAAAACTGGATTATTGGATATATTTGAAGGTCTGGATAAGGTCTAAAGCATATATTTATAAACATGGATTTGGGAATCATTAGCATAGCAATAATTGAAACTACAGAAATGGATCAGGTAGTTCTGGAAAGTTGTCACCTGCCTCTTATGGATAATCTAAGCAGCTCAAATTTATGATATCAAAATTTGAGCAAATTATATTCTCCTATAAACTCTTCCTCTTCTTTACTGTTTTATATCTCCACTTTCACTCTTACCACTATTCAACAAGAATTTCATACCTTTTTGATGCCTTCTTCTTCTCAGTTCCCAGTGTCAATCCGTTAATTCTATAAAAACAACCTTAGTAGTCTTGTATTCATTCCCCTTTCCTTTGTAATTATTGTCCAGGTTCAGCTCCTAATCTTCACTTGCTTAGATAACTTGCAGAGCCTTTTTTTATAGTTCTCCAACATCTGTATCTCCAATTACATAACTTCTGAGTTATCTCTCTAAAATCCAACCTAGACAATGATTATCCCTTCACCAAAAACAAAGAAACTTCTGGGTTCTCAGGTGTTTACATATTAATGTCCAAAGTCCTTATTCTGATCATACTTTCACAATGTAACTGCAATCTGTCACTTCAATCTTAATGTTTATGCAGCTCTCCATCTGTACCCCAGACTGGGTAAATTCTATTCCCTCCATTTCCAACACATGTCATGCCTGTGCTCTTTAAATCTCCACAAATATTGATATTTTTCTCTCAGCCAAGATTCCTTTTTATTCCCTCCTTGTTTATTGAAGTTCTTTTCTTAATATAAATATTTATTTTATTGTTTTTGACAGAGAGAGAGAGAGAGATAGACAGAGACAGAGAGAGAAGGGGGAGGGCCCAGAGCAGTCTCCATAGTTATATGTCATCTGTTTTCAACATAATTTCATTCCACATAGGTGGGCAGGGGGTGGGGGGTCGTGGCTCGCAGGACAGGAGTTGGGCCAGGGGCCTCCTGCGTGGGAGGCACACTCCATGAGCTGGGAGCTGAACTGGAGGCCTCCCATGTAGAAAACTTGCCCTGGCAACAATTGAACTGGAGGCCACACCCCAGTTCAGCATACAGGTCCACACAAGCTAGGGCCAGGATTCAATCCTCAGACCCTAGGGCTGTAAAGTGAGCACTTAACTCGCTGAGTCACCCCAGCTTCCCCTATTGAAGTTCTTTCTGAAGGTTCAGCTCAAATGCTTCTTTCTCCTTAAAGTACCACGGATCCTCTGGATAAGATTTAATTACTGCTTTCTTTGTATAGCAATCATATCTTGGTCCCCCCACTTTTACAGTACTTATTGCTGCTGAGATTTTACTGTTTTATTCATATGTATGTTTGTCAGATTTTATTTTAAGTTCTTTGAGAACAGGAACTGGATTTTTATTCAATGCTGAATTGTTTATATTGCCTAACTTGGTGCTTTGTAAATATTTAGAACTTAATAAATGTCTGTGAAATAATTGAAGGAGTACAATTCTTTTTTTTTTTAATTTAAATTATTTATTTATTTATTTTTATTTATTATTAAATTTATTCGGGTGACACTGGTTGGTAATGATTAGATGGTTTCCAGATGTACAAATCTACATTACATCACCGATGTATTGCATTATGTGCTCACCGCCCAGAATCAGCTCTCCTTCCATTATCATATATCTGGTGCCCCCTCCCAACTACCCACCCTCCCCTGCTCTCCCTCCCTCCTCCCCCCCTTACCCACAGGTAACCACCAAACTATTGGGGTGTCCATAAGACTACATTTTTTGATCCTTTTAGGCACTGAAAAACTAAGTAGCAAGTTCAATTCTGACTACTAAACTTAAAATCAACCATAGGAAGAATATTTCCTAAAGCAACTAGAATCTCGATTAGGCTTTATTTTATAAGTTCTGTATTTAGAGGTCTAGAGATATCTGGGTACTTTTGAAGCGGTTTTCTAATTTATCACACTGTGATGGTTCATTTGATAGGAACAGGCTTCTTTCCTATATCTGAATTGCTTTCTAGTTTCTCTGGATATTCTGAATTCACATTGCTAGCTTAGACATGAATTCTCTGTCAACATTTCTTCTAATCAAAGGAATGCCAGCTCTCTTCTTGTCATGTAGCTGATTAAAGGTAGCAAATGCTTGCTAACTTTGCCTTTGATGATGTGTTCCTTTCCTTAGAGAGGAGACTTTGAGTGTTGTGAATCAGCATGTTAGAGTAAGGATGACCTTACACCTGGGTCCATTTAGCTATTTTTGTTCTCAAACCCACAGAGATGCAGAGATGTAGTTCAAGTTTTTCCTAGCTTATATTACAGAGGCATAACTTTAATTGGGACAACAGGAAAGGTAAAGAGTAGCTAGTATAGGTAATGAACAAATACAGGTAATAAACAGGTAAGTTCCTTTTTAAAAGATATAAACATTTAAAACTTTTCTACTTCTGTTCTCCTAAATCCACATTTATTTTGATAGTTATGCTTCAGAAAGCAGACACTCTTCATCACTGTATACAGAAGTTAGAAATATTTTTGCTGGGAAATATCTGATATAATAATGAGTGTGATAAACATTTTAAACTGGGTGAACTGTCCCTGTGTTCTTTGGGAGCCTTTCCTAATAGCTCATATTGATTTTTTAATGAGAGAAAAGCTGATGAAATACAGGCTTTTATCTTAGTGAATTCACCTAGTAATACTCTTGGGTCTCCTATAGATGTTTTGCTTTTTAGCAAGATAGGGATTTCATGGATTATTTTTTCCTGCTTTTCTTAGGAGTAAATAAAAAGGACTACTCTCTACCAAGAATTAGCCATTAACTCCGTAGTAGACTCACCAACTGCTCAAGTTACTGACCATTCATGGAAGATAGAATTTCTGACTCATATCAAGTATTTCTCAAGTTGTAAATTAATTAGGTCATGGTGTAGTAGATTGAGTTTTTTTTAAGAAGTTAACATAGCAAGAGTCAGTTTGAGAGAAAAAATGAGGGAAATGAAGAGTACCCACAGAGGTAGAAATAGTCTTTCACAAATTTAAATTTGATTTTTTTATTTTATAAGGAGCTATATTAGAGAAAGTGTGGTCCTGAAACTTCTACTAATGTTTTCATTATCTACAGAATTCCATAAGAAACCTGAAAGAGAGGAAGTAACACATGGCTGTATTACATATAAACTAATTGGTTGGCCCCATTGGTCCACATTGCTTCTGATCTGATTCAGTTTCTGAATCTAAATATAAGATTATATATTTAACCTGAATTAGTATTCTTCAATAACAAACTTTCCTCCTTAGCCTAAAAGTCAAAACTTGAATAATTAAAACATAAGGAAATTTCTTTGGTATATATTATATACCAGAAACCTTCAACATCTGATTTTAATATTTTATGAGAATTTTAAAAAATACTTGATTAAAAAACCATACATATATTTCTTTTAAATGAAATAAGATTACATTAACTCTATACTTTAATGATTATGTAATATATAATGACTCATGCCAGTTTTCTTTTTAGGTAGGTAGAAAAGTTTACAAAATAAGAGGAAAAAAGCTTATCAATAGCTTTCTAAATCTATTTTTTTTAAAAGATGTCTTTTCACATTATTTTAACATGCTCACTTGTCATTCAGCATAATTTTATTGTCACCTGAGAAACAACCTAAACAATGTTTGTGTTTTCTGCTTTATATTTATTTTTGAAATATTTGTGACTGGTTCAAGTAGAAGTTAGTATGATACTTACTCCTATATGTAATTATTTATAGCATTATAGACATTTTAAAATGCTGGATACCTCATTTACTTTTGTGCACAAATTTTAACTTCCTTATTGAAAATTTTAAGACTGACTGGGTCTCATATGTTAATGTATCCTCTACAGGTTTTGCCATATAAGTACTCCAGAGCTCAGGGACTCATGAATTAGAGTTTGCAACAGCCCAAGAAGATATTAGAGTTGATGATATCTGAATATTTATTATGTAAATGGAGTCAAGGTCACTGACTCTGTCCTTGTAGAGTTCCCTTGTAGTATGAACACAGATTATGAACCATAAGCCATTTCATAATTCTAATATGGCCTAATAGAATTGGGAGAGAAAATGCAAATCTACCAATATGAATCATTGGCTATTATTGGAAAGCCAATTTGATGATTCTGGAGATAGAACTTATATATCCAATTTGCACACGAAGAAACCAAAGTGTCTTTGTTTATAAAGGGCTACGTGTTTATAATGTTTTTGGAAATATCCATTTCTTAAGACAGAAAAAATTTAAACAAGGATGCAAATCAAACCTTCAGTACAACAAGGCCAACATTTATTTATTCTGCACTATCCAATAGAACTTTTCTGCAATGATGGAAGTGTTCTCCGATGTGGTTCCACTAGCTGCATGTGTCTATCGAGACTTGAAATGTGGCTAGTGAGCTGGAGGAACTGAATTTAAAATTTAATTCAATACTAATTTATTTAAATTTAAATAACCACATGTGACTATGGAATACTGAATTGGAGAGCACTCTTATAGATTAACAAGAATCTAGTATAATAAATTAATTGAACCCTCCTATATGACACATACCGGTAGTGAGCTATGTGCCTTATATTAATTATCTGATAGGGTTATTATGAAAGGTGAATCAATTAATAAACATAAAGATCTTAGCATAGTGATCCTGCAAAGTATTTACTATTAGGCTATGTATGCATATTCATCAATCCTACATCTACAAGATAAATGCTATTATTGTCTTTTAATAGATGAGAAAACAATCTTATTGAAGTTAAAAGTAACAGACCCTGAATTATGTAGCCAGAAAATTGCCAAGCTAAGATTCAAACCCACGAAGGCCTTCCACCAGGTTTATGCCCTTTAACATTATCTAGTAGAATTATTGTCAACCAAATACCCTAAACCAGTTGTTTTTGAAGATCATATTGACTACAAACACCATGATCTAACAAAGGAGGTTTCTGTCTTACAGTATGCTGCAATTACTAGTGTGTACATATGTGTCCAAATGGATCACCACACTCTTCTCCCAGTAGAAATTTCTGTCAGATCCTTCCCCTCTCACCTTGCATATCTATCTGATCATCATTTCTTTGTATTGGACAGTGGAATGAAACACTGAACTTTCCTCTGTTGGTCAACAGAGAGTGTATAAGACCATGACTCAGTAGACCCAATGCATACTACTAAATGTTGTACTCTCCAATGAGTTGCTAGCAAGTTACCTCATATTTTTGTCCCTCAGTTTCTAATCTGGGATGTAGGCAAGTGATCAAAGGCACAGATTGGGAAGGGAGCCAGGAAAATCTTTGCATGGTCTACATCATTGGTTTGCCACGATGTGCAAATGTGATTTCTTTAAAGCACTTTTGAAAAAAATCCTAAAGCACAATACAACTGATACAATATTTGAAATTACTGTCCTTGATCTTGAATCAAAATATACTGAGATAACTCCTGAATATATCAGTTTTATAGAAATGTTTGAGACAATAACTGTGAACAAATGCAATGAATTATTAAGAAATGTGTTCATAAACTGTACAATGGTACTTTTAGTTTGTTCATTTTTTTCTATTTTGAATAGCTCTTTTGGGAACTCCAAGCCATTAGCAAAAATAGAATAGCTAAAGAGGGATGTAAATGAAGCTTATTATTTTTGTTATTTCCCCAAGAGACTTACCATTTCTAGCAGGTTCAACAGTAGTCGGCTGTGCCTTCTGACAATATTATAAGCTCGACAGCAAAGCTCCACAAAATCTTGGAAATGCTGTGGGTTTTTTCCACCCTCTGTAATAAAGTATTCCATCTCTGAAGTAAATATAAAAGGGGCTCGGTCCCTATAAACCAGAAAAAATAGTAACCATAAGTTGGAATAGAAATGGTTTGTAGGGATAAATTAGGCAGTTACAACAACTTATTTTCATTTGAACTTATTTTCTTTTTAATGGATGAACTTCCGTCATTGTGGAGCAGCTAGAGAAACTTGCTAAGCTAATTGTAGACTTTGAATAAGGTAGCTGGGCTGCAACAGAGAGGAAAGAACCAGTTATTTTATAACATCAATCTATATTGTCTCAAATATTTAGTTCCAAGTTATACTTGATGGAAATATTATCTATTAAGAATTAACTTAAGGGCAAATGAATAATGAAGATGATTTTACAGAAAATATATTTACTGCTAAATTTTGAGATGATAAAACATATCACATATTTGACATTATGGCATTTATGGTTTTCTTTTTTTCTTTGAAGATGTGTTGACCCTTTAGGAAAAAATGTTTTAAGTGAAAGCTGAGCTATGTAATAAGTGCTTTCAGAATAAAACATACGTTACCAAATAACTGTCATGCTTAAGGAAAAAAAAAGAGATTTTGCTATATTTTATTTAACACTAGGCCTAATAAAAAATACTTTTTGGAGCTATCCTAAGAAAGAAGGATAAAGCTGGGGGCATCTCACTGCCTGACTTTTATCTGTATTACAAAGCCTCAGTAATCAAAACAGCTTGGTACTGGCAGAAAAACAGGCACATGGACCAATGGAATGAATTGAAAACCCAGAAATAAACCCACAAATTTATGGACAGATTATTTTTGATAAAGGATCAAAAAATATACTGTG
>PVKE010025083.1:0-23320 GCA_004027555.1 Craseonycteris thonglongyai
CTCTCTCTCTCTCTCTCTCTCTCTCTCTCTGTCAAAAACAATAAAAATAAATCTTAAAAATAAATAAATAAATAAATAAATAAATAAGAACCTCAACTGGTTTCTCTTTATAAATTGGCAAGCTGATTCTAAAATTCATGTGGGGGGAAGCCGGGATAGCTCAGTGGGTTGAGCACTCGCCTTGCAGCCCCAGGGTCCGGGAATTGAGTCCCAGTCCCGGCCCTGGCCCATGCGGACCCACATGCTGAACTGGGGTGTGCGTCCCATATGGAAGGCCCCAAGCTTGGCTCTTGCTAGGCTGAGCTTCCCATGTGGAAAGCCCTCGGTTTTGCTTCCAGCGCATGGTAGCATGCCACCTGTGTGGGACTCCCCAAGCTTGGTTCATGCCCTGCTCGGGCCCCCCACCCACTTTCGTGGAATGAAACCATGTCAAAAACTGATGACAAACAACTGTGGAAACTGCTCTGAGCCCTCCCCCCTCTCTCTGTCTCTCTCCGTCTCTGTCTCTCTCTCTCTGTCAAAAACAATAAAATAAATCTTAAAAAAAAAGAAATCCCATACCCTTTAGTTATCTATTCCCTACTTTTTCCAGCTCCCAGCAACTACTAACTACCTTCTGTCTATAGATGTCCCCATTCTGGACATTTCAAATAAATGGAATCAGAATATGTGGTCTTTTGTAAATGGCTTCTTTCACTCAGTATAATATTTTCAATTCTTATCCATGTTGTAGCATGTATCAGTAATATTATGTAATGTTATGGCTAAATAATATTCCATTGTATGGATATAGCACATTTTGTTGATACATTTGTCAGTTGATGAACATTTGGACTGTTTTTACCTTGTGGTTATTGTGAATAATGCTGCTATGTACAAGTTTTTGTTTGTTGTGTTTTTGTTTCTTTGTGGACATATATTTTCCTTTCTCCTGGATATATACTTCATAAGAGAATTATTGGGTCATAGGGTAACTCTATATTTAAACTTTTCAGGAACTACCTGTTTTCCAACGTGCCTGCATCATTTTACATACCCACGAGCAACATACAAGGATTCTGATTTCTCCACATTCTCGCCAATACTTGTCGTTATCTGACTTTTTGATTATAGCCATCCTAGTGGGTATGAAGGGTATAAAGTTCATTTTGGTTTTGGTTTGCATTTCCCTGATGATGTTGAGCAACTTTTCATGGCTTATTGGCAATTTGTATGTTTTCCCTGGGAAAATACCTTTTCATATCCTTTGCCCATTTTTTAATTAGGTTATTTGTGTTTGTATTATTGAGTTGTAAGAATTCTTTATATAGTCTAGCTACAACTCCCTTATAAGATTAGCAATTTACAAATATTTTCTCCTGTTTTCCGGGTTGTTTTTGTGCTTTCATAAGTGTCCTTTAAAGCACAAAAGTTTTTTTTGTTGTTGTTGTTTTTGAGGTCTAATTTATCTATTTTTTTCCAGTTACTCATCCTTTTGATGTAATAAATAAGAACCCTTTGCCAAATTTTAGATCATAAAGATTTACCCCTATGTTTTCTTATGTTTTACACCTTTAGCTTTTATAATTAGGTTTTTGATGCATTTTGAGTTAATTTTTGTATACAGTCTTGGCACTCATCAAAAATCAGTTGACCAAAGACACATGGTTTTATTTCTGGACTATCAGTTTTATTCCATTGATTTATATGTCTGTCTTTATGCCAATACTACCACACTGTCTTGATTATCACTGCTTTATAGTAATTTTGAAATTGTAAAGTGTGGATACTCCTACTTTGTTCTTCTTTTTAAATATTGTTTTGGCTATGATAGGGCACTTGCAATTCCATATGAATTTTATTTACATATTTAATTTTTTTAAAGACTTTTTTATTGTTATGACAGAGAGGGAGAGAGACACACAGAGAGAGAGAGAGAGAGAGAGAGAGAGAGAGAGAGAGAGAGAGAGAGAAAGAGAGAGAGAAGGGGGAAGGCCCAGATCAGTCTCCACAGCTGTATTAGTTTTCAACATAGTTTCATTCCATGCAGGTGGGTCAGGGCTGCACCAGGTGGGAACCGGTCAGAGGCCTCCTGCATGGGAAGCACACCCTGGGTGGTAGCCAACCCAGGAGCCTCCCACATGGAAAGCTAACCCCAGTGGGAACCAAACTGGGGGCCTCCTGCATGGGAAGCACACCCCAGTTCAGCATATGGGTCTGCACGGGCCAGGGCCAGACGACTCAATCCTCAGACCACAGGGCTACAAAGTGAGCTCTTAATCCACTGAGCCATCCCAGCTTCCCGGGATTTTTTTTTTATTGTTAAATTTAATGGGGTGACATTGATTGAAAACAGTTAGACAGTTTTCAGATGTACAAGTCCACATCACTTCACCCATGCATCGCATTATGCGATTGGTAACAGTAGTACACATCTGTGAATACACTAAAAGCCATTGAATTGTACTCTCTAATGGGTGAATGGTTTGGTATGTGAATTATATCCCTGTAAAACTTAAAAAATTAGCTGGGGTGTTTGAGGGCTCATCTTGTGGGTTTTTGTTTTTTTTTTCCATCTCTCTTGGATCACTGTCTTTGTTGCCTAATATCTAGTATTTTGAAAACTGTTGCTTCACATTTGTCTTTTTTTTTTTTTGGTTGTTTCTTGCAGGAGGATAAATACAAATCCCATTACTACTCCATCTTAGCTGGAAGTAGCAGTCTTCCCATTCTTTAACTGGGGAAACTGAAGCCAAAAGTAGCTAAGTGACTTGCCAAAGTTCATGCTAGTTGGTGACAGAGTAGGGACTATAACCAAGATTTCCTGATCTGTAATCTGAAGTTGAGACAGGATTACTTCTTTTCTGTCCAGCTTCTGAGGCATCTGGATAGCAGAAGGTGAATTAACCCATCATAGACCATGTAACTATCTATCACTCGAAGATCCCTGAAGGGTCTAGATCAGTTCTCCAACTTCCAGTCATTCAGTAAGAACTTACTGCACACGTATGTGCAATGCCTTTTGGGAGACATTCCTGGGGACGGGGAAGAAGTGCTACTTTTGCCAACAAGAAACTTGCCATCTAGTTGGGAGAAAAGGCTGCACATGAAACATTTCTGTGACTCAAGCATGTTTACTTGTAATAAATGACTCACTGAGCTGTACAGCCCAGAGAGTCAGAAGCGGGTCATAGTGTATGGGCTTTTCTCAGGAAGGTCTTCTGAGAGGGGGAAGAACTGGGGCTTCTAAAGACCGCAGTATCCCCTGACTGGGCGGGGCAGTACAGGCAGGACATTGTCTCTGCAGGGTGTGTGTGAAAATTCACACGAGGCCTCAGAGGCTCCTTGGCTGTAAGAAAAGCCTGAGTCTTAGGGTGGGGGGAGGAAGGGGATGTTGTCCTGGCCAGAGGGCGGACCTAGGGAGATTGATGAGAGTCCTATGGTGTAGGGATTAATAAGGCAGCTCCTTTCATGTGGCAAGATCAAATGCTCCCAGGCAGAGTTTTATGTTTTTGCTGTTTAGGGGGAAAAAAAAAAAAAAAAAAAGCTGTCTTCTGAGATTATGAAAAGATGGGCTGTCCATTTGAAGTTACAGATAAATATTTCAGACGCTAGTCATTCAGGCGTTTGCTGACCATGTATTGGAGCACCTATTATATGAGGGCTGTTCGGAAAGTATCTGGCCGTGTAATATTAAAAGTAGAGGTATTTATGGCTGGATTTTTTTCCGGGCAGCCCTCGTATACTGGGAGTTGTGCTGGGGGCTGGGGATTCACGGGTGCCTAAACCCTGTGGTTTGCCCTAGTTCATGGTCTAGAGGAGAAGACACTTAGACAGTGATGACAGATTCCCTTAGGGAAAGGTGCTCTTCCCCACCCCACTCCCTCTGTCAGTCAACAGAAGTGCACAAGTCATTTCCCTTTGTAGACCTGTCATCAGGGGATGGGATCCAAGGCCATAACAACGGACACTCCCCGAAGACTAATCCAGAGCTTCGCTTTATAGCCTGGCCCCCAACTCACTACCTTTGGGAAGCCTTCTTTTCTATATCTGCACTCCCACACTCCCACTGGCCTCCTTGAATTACAGTGTTATGTTTAGATCCCTCACAAAAGCACAGGCGTGTGTGGGGGAACGTACAGACCCGCTTTGGGTTGGTGGCACCCATGGTGTCATTGCACCGGTAGGTCTTTGTGACAGAATCACAGAGCTTTGGAATCACCACCACCACCAATGGTGTCCCTCTCCCACTTGCCTGGGGCAGACGATCCACAGGGGGCCTTCCCATCCCCTCGTCCTTTCTCTCTTTGCATCCTCAGCACAGCCTCCCGTGGGGCCTCGGCTCCTGGGGCTGCTTGTGATGCTTGTGGTGCTGAGACGCCTGGGATGGTGAGGAACGCAACCCCCAGGTGAGACCCGGCGCACCCCCTCCACACACACAGGGAGGGACTTGGCCTGTGGCCGGCCTCTTTGTCCACCATGAGACAGTCACACTGGGCTGTGGCTGCTCCCCCAACAGAGGCGGCCACACAGGGGCGCCATCTCTGTACTGGAACAGAAAGCCCTGGGGTCAAGGGCACAGGATCCTCACGTTGAGCACCTCCTGCTGTTCATGGAAACCACAGGAGAGGCAGGGGACTGTCAGGAGTCTTGGTCTCTGGGGACTTTGTCTCCCACATCTTAAGGAGACAGTCACTGCAAGGCCCTGCAGCTTGGAGTCCAGACCCCTGGGACTGGGATGCAATGTCAGGGCTCCATCCTTCCTGTTACGCAGGAAATGCAGCCCAGCCAGGCCCTGGTCCTGGGCGAGTTGGCACCTACAAAGGCCCCTTTGCACTTACAGGCTCACCTTCCTTGTGGGATTTGAAGCAAGAATAATTTTGCTGTATCACCCTCTGCCTGTGCAGGGCCTTGCCATTCAGAGATACTTCTCCTTCACTGTCTCATCGATAACTTGATTTTTCCAGCCCTGCTGGTTTTATAACTCAGTGAGTTGCAATACCTCCCCCACATACACACACAAACACACACACAAAATGTCTTAGCAGTACAAGTATCTAAGGAAAAAAGACAAACATACCCATGCATCTTGGTTGACAGTGTAAGTGTGATAACACCACATTCCTCAATTAGAGAGCAGAACATACTTCCTTGTGGGCGAACATTAGAGTTCCAGGGGAAAAGCCCTAACCTCTATAAGTGTATTATGGGGTCAGAAACCCACTTTACCAAACAGATCGTGAGAGAATGGTCATTCACAGTTTGAAGTTATATATTCATTTTAAAAGAGATTCATAAAGTTACTGAATTTGAGTGAATATGTATTGGTTATATTCCTCTGAATTTTCAGACAGGGGTTTCTGGAAAGAAAGGGACTTGTTCTATCCCACAGCCAACTGGTGACCATGCCTAGGACTTGGGCCCACTTTTTCTGAGCCCTTAACTCATCATCTGAGTCTCCCTGAGATGAAAAGGTTTGTGTCCAGGCTACTAATTAAACACTAAGTAAAATATTTAGATGGAAAAGAATGTCTTCAAGCCTAAGCATGCAAAGCTATAGTATATTGACAACCAATTAAAACCTCAGATAAAGTACCTCTGAAATGATTATATCCTGCAAAACAGCTGAAGAGGAAATACTTGAGTCCCTCCAAGGGAATTTACACACAAAGATCTAGAAACTCATCTAATAGCATTTTCTTGAAGAATGAACAGGGCATGTCAGGGTGGAAAGCCAGAGTCTTGATTGGATTCTTTCTATCTGTGGGACCTTGCACAAATCATTTAACCTTCTTCAGCCTCCATTACTCATTTCAAATGAAAGAATGATGCTGCTACCTGAATTATTCCCAAGAGTTAACTGAGGTCCTTCAATCAGTCCCTATGTCTGTTCTGTTTTATTCTAAGTGTCTTCTGAACCCTCCACTTCTCTCTATCTTCACTCTTCTTTCCTTAGTTCATCTTTTCTGGTCTCTTTCAGGCTGCATCCTTTTCATTTCATTCTCCACATTGCAGCCAAAGACATCTTTCTAAAAGGTAAACCCAGTCACATCACAAATCTACTTAAAACTCTCCAATAGAGGAAGCCGGGATGGTTCAGCAGGTTACACACTCGCTTTCCAGCCCCGGCCTGTGCGGACCCACATGCTGAACTGAGGTGTGCTTCCCACACGGGAGGCCCCCTGTTCAGTTCTCACCCACAATGTGGCCCCCAGTTCACAGGGGCATGCCTCCCATGTGGGAGGCCCCCAGCCCCGTTACTGCCCTGCTCGGCCCCTGCCCACCTGTGGTGGAACTAAAACTGATGTCGTACAACCATAGCGACTACTCTGGGCCCTCCTCCTTCTCTCTGTCTCTCTCTGTCAAAAACAACAAAATAAAACTTAAAAAACAACAACTCTTCAATAGCTTCTTATTGCTCTCAGGATAAAAGCCCATCTTCTTACTCTGGTTTACAAGGCCTTTCACGCTCAGACACCTGTCTGCCTCTCTAGGTTCATCTCACACTGCTCCTCTAAAATTCTAGGATGTAGCCAAAATAAACTAGTCGCTATTTCCCAGTGAGCCAACCTCTCTCAACTCCAGCCTTTGCAGTAGCTTGTTTCTCTATCTAGAAGACTCAGCCCCTTGCAATGCCCTCTTTCTTCCCTGTTACCCTGTAATCCTGCAGAATTTTGTGTCTATATTACCCACCTGGGAAGCCCTCCTCCGGTTTGAACTGCTCGTCCTCTGGGCCCATGCCCCACCCCCAGCACCCTAATGATTCTGCCGTCTTAGCACCCAATCACCCTGATTGAAACTGCCTTTTCCATGTTGGTTTCTCCCCCTCGGTTTTGCAGGACTGTGTCTAACTCATGTTGAATGAATGGTGAATGTTCAAATGCTTTGTAAACTGCAACTTGCTACACAAGTGTTAAACATTATGTAATATTACTGTGTTCCAGTTGGTTATTAAATATTGTTGGTCTACTCACCCATTTGATAACTAGCATCATATTTCAATTACATCATCCTGGTTCTTTCTTCAGCCCAATACTAACAAAGGGTATCACTTACTGAGCATTTATGCTGGGCTAGGTTCTGTGGTAAGATCTGAGATTTCTGATCTCATTTACTCATCATCATGGTAATCTTCTGAGGTAGGTCCTATTATAAGCATCACCCCCATTTTTCAGATGAAGAAACCAAGGTAGGATCAAAGAGATGAAGTAGCATATCCAACATCAAATAGCCAGATTTTGAGTCCAGATATTTTTATTTCAAGTTCCAAACCTTGAATCTAATCATCTCCTAATTCTGTCAAAGTCTTCAGATAAGGACACTATTAGCAGAGTGAATAGTAACTCACAGAATGGGAGAAAATATTTGCAATCACATATCTACTAAGGGATTAATATCCAGCATATATAGAGAACCCTTCAAACTCAACAATAAATGCAAACAACAACAACAACAACAACAACAAACAAACAAAAACCCAACAACCTAATTTAAAAATGGGCAGAGGACTTGAATAGATATTCTCCAAAGGAAAATATACAAGTGATCAATATGCACATGAAAAGATGTTCAAAATCACGAATCATAAGGGAAATGCACATCAAAACCACCTCATACCAATTAGGATGGCTGTTATAAAAAGAAAATAACAGAAAATAAGTGTTGGTGATGATATAGAGATACTGGAACCCTTATTATACATTGCTGGTAAGAATGTAAAATGTTGCAGTCACTGCAGAAAACTGTATTGCAGTTCCTCAAAAAATTGAGAATAGAATTACAATATAATCCAGAAATTCCATTCCTGGGTATATACCCAAAAGAAGTAAAAGCAGAGTCTAGAAAAAATATTTATACTTATGTTTATAGCAGTATTATTTACCAAAGCCAAAATATTGAAGCAACCCAAGTGCTCATTGGTGGGTGAATACATAAGCAAAATCTATATACATACTGTAAAATGGAATACTATACAGCCTTGAAAAGGAAGGAAATTCTCACACATGCTACAACATGAATGAACACTAAGGACATTGTACTAAGTGAAATGAGTCAGTCACAAAAAGACAAATGCTATATGATTCCACTTATATGAGGTATCTAAAGTTGTCAGATTCATGGAGACAGAAAGTAGAAGAGTAGTTGCCAAGGACTAGAGGATAAACAAGAATGGGGAGTTGTTCTTTAGTGGGTAGAGTTTTGGTTTTGCAAGATGAAAAATGTTCTGGAGATGGATGCTGGTAGTGGTTGCATAATAATGTGAATTTACTTAATATCTAAAAATAGTTAAAATGCTAAATTTTATATTTTGTATATTTTACCACAATTTATAAAAGATTCAAGATATTAACCATTTCTCAGTCCTGCCAAAGTCTTCAGATAATTTTCTTTTGATGAATATTTGCTTCTTTTCCTCCAGATAATCTACCTTTTATTTCTCTCCCCGTCCCCGCCCCCCACCTCAAGCCCAGATTGCGCTCAGCCAGAATCTCTAGAGCCTCCACATTGGTCAGTGCCCCTGACAAGGGCAGGGCCCAGCCTCACGCCTGTACTCACTCTTCTCCAGGGACGAAAATGCCTCTACATGGAAGGCAGCCAGCACATACTTTACTCACAACAGTCGGCAGATGGCTGTGGATCCCTTCCGCTCCCAGGAATCACATCGGGACTAATTGCACTGTGCATTTTCCATCACTGGTAGCTAATCCCAGCAGTGACGTATGGCATCGTTATTAATAGGCGAAGGACAGACAAAGAGAGGGGAAGTGGCTTGGGCTGAGTCACACAGCGAAGTTAGAACTCGGAGCTCCCAGCGATTAACCTCGCCCTGGGCTCTGTCGCACACACCTGGCCGCTCCAGGGACATGCTGCTTTTGTACTCTGGGCCACAAACTCTCTGGCTTCTCAAGCGGGTCTGACTTGTCTTGCATAAAAATGAAGCAAAATCTTTCTTGGGATGGCATCTTCTGATCTTTCTGCTTTGACTGCTTGGCAGGAAACCAGAGTCTCCACTTTTTGGTGAATGACTTTGAACACAACCTTGAAAGCTTCCTCAGTTTTCCCTTCAGTAAAATACAGACAAGAATTATTGATGTCCACCCCCAGAAAAACTGGACAAGCTAAGGGGAGAAGAATTGGGTATGTTTATCCAATCTATTCTGCATTATCCCTTACACCGGTGAACCCCAAACCTGGCAGATCATAATTGCATGAATAACCTTAAAGAATACAAATTCCTGGCTGGCCCGATGGTAGTGGGTTATCTGAACTTATTAACATTAGTGTCACTAAAGTTGGTATACAACCCCCCGCTACTGAATTTGACTGGCTTTAAAAAAAAAAAAAGAATACAAATTTCTGAGATGCCGGGATAGCTCAGCAGTTGAGCACTTGCCTTGCAACCACAAGGTCCAGGGTTTGATTCCAGGCCCCAGCCCATGCAAACCCTTATGCTGAACTGTGGTGCAGCTGTAACCGCTATGAAGGTGAACGTTCTCACCTCCCACAAGGGAGGCCCCCTGGTTCAGTTCCTGCCCATGCAGCCCCACATCCACCTGTGTGGAATGAAACCATGTCACAACTAATGATGTACAACTATGGAGACTGCTCTAGGCCTTTCCCACTCCCACCTCCTCCATCTCTCAAAAATAATAAAATCAATCTTTAAAAAAATATGGATTCCTAGACCTTGAGCAGCCCAGCTTTCTTGGATTTCTCCTTTTCCTGGCCTTGTAGCTCCCAATGTGAAGGGAACCTCTTGAGGTGGGCAATGAGGTGGCCTTTAACTTTTCTATTTAAAGCCTGTCCACCTTAGTTTAAAGGTACCTTCCCTATAAGATGGGAAGCATTGCAGTCTGTCTCGCTTGGACACACTGTTCCCCAATTTTGGTACTTCTCACATACTTTTCCATCTATGCCTCTTGTGTCCTCTTACTGGAGGATAAGAACGGTGTCATACCCTTCTTATTGCCCCACAAATGCCAAATCCATTAGCACATAGTATCTGTCCAATAAATATTGGTTGACTTGGAAATCTTGTGATTAGGAAATCTGAAATAATTTCTTATCATGGGGGGTGCTCTGTGTCCTTTGGAAGCTTTCTGATCACATGGAAAGAACTTTAGACAAAGAGACAGGAGCCTTAGCTTCCAGTCCTGGCTGTGTGCTCAACTCCCCTGGTGACGTGAAGCAAATCACTGCCTTCTCTAGCCCTCAAGTCCCTCACTTGTGAAGCCAGGGCCGGTCTGTAAAGTTCCTTGTAGCTCTGGGTTTGGGCTACTCTGGGTATCAGTGATGTTAATGCTCACCATGCCTTGTTTTTCTGTAAGGACTGACTAATTGATGAGGCGTCCCCAGTTTATAAAATGAGAAGCTCAAGCAAAGAGCAAGTAGGCGCTTTGGCCAAGCTTCCATGCAGAGCGTGTGTGCATGTGTGCATGAGTTGCTCACTCCTGGCCCCTGGCTTTGACTGGATTCTCCTCCCAGAGCTGTTTAGCATTCCTTCCCAAGTTTAGGACTGTCAACACTTATTTGCCTGCATGCCCACTTTCTCCACTGGGAATGATGGAGGGCAAATGGTATGACATTCCAGGTGGGTTTCCTCTTGTCCCTCCACGCACTCTCATCCAGAATGGGGCCAGAATGTCTACTGCAATGTTCAGTATGATCTGTTCAAATACCATCCTCTGAGGATGAGACGGAAGACACAAGACACTAATTCTTAGCCTCAGGGAACTTCCAGCCTGCCTGGGAAGTGGGGACAGGAGCGTGTGGGGGAAAGATGTGTAACTATATGTGATGCAGGGCCTGGGAGCCAAGTGCTGTTTTGATGTATCTCTGGTGCCTAGAAGAGTGCCCGGTCCATCGAAGATGCTCAACACACACATGAAAATAGGGGACAATTGCCATGGTTTTCAAGCTTTTATTTTACAGAAGGGAAAGCCTTTCTTCAGTGGGAACAGGTGGATGTAAGGCTACCCTGGTTGAGGGGACCTAGGGTCGAGCCCTGCCTACTGTCTCCTCTGGGCCCCAGAAACGTCCCACAGAGCCTGGTGGGGGCACTACTGCGATCAATTGGATAGGAGACACAGGTCAACCTTTTTCCTGGTTAACCTGAGCCACACGGGGACCCTAGCAAAAGCAGAGGAGGTTTGCAAAACCTGGCCCTTCAAAGGGAACAGCTGCATCTGAAAAAGTGTTGTCCACCTCTCCTGTCCCCTCCTTGTAGCAGAGGGGAGGGAGTTTTGAGTAGGAGACTTAGGAGTTGGTCCATGGATGTATATCAATGCAATGTTTCCTTACTTTACGTAAAGAAAGAAAATGCTGTGGTAATGTTTTCCAGTACTCAATGGAAACCCATTTGGTGTCATCTTCTGAGCAGTCCCTATTTGTGAATACAGTGTAGAACTCTTGGGACGTCTGTTCAGTGAGTAGATGGTGCTGCCTTTTGCACAGCGCCCCCTGCGTCAACCTGGCAGCTGTCACATTCCTGATGAAGTTCATGGTCAGTCTTGGGTGCATACAGCTGTTAGAGGGACTACCTGGTGAGAACATCTCTACTCCATGCCTGCAGGACAGAGACCCACTGTCTGATCCCACCTCGTGGCTCTTTCGTGTCTCTTTAGTTGTGCCACAGACTGTCCCTCATTACAGATGCCAGAAGAGGCAGGCAGATCATGCTAGGAACCCTGCTATAGACTGAACGTGTTCTCCCCAAATCCATCAGCTGTCAACTAATCCCCAGGATGAAGGTTTTTGGAAGTGGGACTTCTGGGAGCTGATTAGGACTCGAGAGCTCCCTGATGAATGGCATTTGTACCCTTCTAAAACAGACCCCAGACAGAGCCCTTGCCCCTTTTCTCCATGCAAGATTACTGCAAAAAGATAGCCATCTATGAACTAGAAAGCAGGTTCAGACCGGACACAACCTCTGCTAGAGCCTTGATCATGGCTTTCCCAACCTCCAGAGGTAAAGTCCCCAGAGAAATAAATTTCTGGTTTTTGTACAAGCCACCCAGTCTATGGTATTTTGTGATAGCAGCCTGGATGGACTAAAACTGACTCCATTCAGGAATCGGAAGTGTAAAAGGAGCTCACTTTAGATAGCAAGTTGCCAGGACCGCCAGCTTCTCCCCCATGCCCAGCGTAGCCATTCCCTTTCCCTCCTGGTGCTGGCCAGTCCCCGACTTTCCATATTTCCAAAATCTAGTTCACACCTGACAGCCCTGTGGACACCCCCGGCCCTTCTACGACTGCTGCAGATGTCACACCCTGTCCTGGCCCCCACTCACCCTCCAGCGCATCTGGACTAGTCTTTGTACTGTAGCAGTTGAGTGGGTATCATTGACCCTGGTGTTGGATAGCAGCCCCTCAAGGGCAGGACTGCAAGGAACCTTGGAGATGAAGGGAAACTAAGGCCTCCCTGCGGGTCTTGGCCAAGGTCTCACAGCAAGTTATGACACAGCAGGGGCAGCCAGCCAAGTGTCCCTATGTGTGCGCCTTATGTCTTCCTGAACACATCCAGAGTTTCTCTTCTCGGGCTTTCACCGATGCGCCAGCGTCTCTTCTCCCTTCTAACCCTCTCCCCGCATTCTGACCCCGCAGAGGGAGGCCTGCACAGGACCTGCTCTGTGACCTTGGTATTGACTCAAGGAGGGAATTCATGACCTAAAGCAAAACAAAGCCGGGACACAGCCTGTTCCCCAGCTCTGAGGCGTGACTTGATCCCAACTAAGATCATCCCTGACATTGGTTCAGAAGTTCAAACGATGGCTCCCAGAGTTTTAGGCCACTTGCCCAAGGTCACTCGGCTAAGAAGTGGCCACAGCAGAAGCCAACTGTAGGTCTTCAGGCCTCAGGGGTGGCGCTCTGCCCTGGGCACTGCCCCAGGCACTGCCCAGAGCCCGCCGATCTGGAGGCCGGCGGAGCCAGAGGCAAGCCCAGAGCCCGCCTCCCTGCTCCGCGCCGCGTGACGGCGGGGGAAGTGCGTTATTGCTTTAGGTCGCTAAGCATTGCCTACTTAGCTGTGCGCGTGACTCCCGTTCGACGTGTGTGTGGGGGGGGGGGAGAGACAGAGTGTGGACGGTTTACACTGGCCTTCTGGAAGTAAGCGGGGCACCCTTGAGGACCCTTAGCCATTGTGAGCCAAGCCCCCGCGGCTTGTGCGCAGCCCTGCCCCTAACGCGCAATGCTACATTGTGACGCGTGGAGGTTCTAACTCGGGGCTCTGGAGCGGCGGACCTGGAGGCAGTTCGGCTGGCCTCCGGAGTGAGCCGGGATTCGAGGGCTTTTTCCGAAGTAGCGCTCTCGTGTCCCATCTTCTGCCTGGCCCTGCCCCTGCCATTGTCCCGAGCCCCGAGTATCCCCTGAGCCCCCCGCGACCGAGCTTTGGTGGCCGTGCCCATTCGGCTGGTGGCCCCAGGTGCAGGCTGCGACTCCAGGGCGGCGACCGCCCCAGCCCAGGTTCCGGCGTTGGCGGGGAAAGAGCCTTGAAGAGCGCTTGCCCCGGGTCCGAGCCGGCGAGCGCATCTTCTCGATGCATCCAGACCACTCACTGCGCGCCACCCAACTTCTCCAGCCGCCGGGCCGCCGCTCCGAGTCGCTCCCAGCCCGGGAGACCAAAGTCCCTCTGGTAACCGCAGTCACTGCTTTTGGAGGACTCTCCGGGGAAAGGGGTCAGGGACCTCGAGTGTGAGGAGCTGGGGCAGGGCACGCGGGTCGGGGCTGGCACCCGGGTGGGTGTCTTCCAGGGGACCCTCCCAACTCTCTTGCTTGCCGTCTCAGACGGCCGTTGTCGCCCCTAGAATGGCGAGCCTTGCGCGGCCAGAAAGACCTGGCAGACTGCGCGCCTGGAAGTACCGGGCCCTCCAGGGAGGGGCGGGGGGAGCTGGCCGAGGGGACCTGTTTGCTGGCGGCTGTGGAGGTGGGATGGGCTAGGGTTCGGAGACCCAAGAGCCTGAGAGCAGACGCTGGCTTCTTTTTTGTTGTTATTTTTTTCTCTCCCTCTTCGGAAAAGGAAGCACATTACCGGGGGGAAGTAAGGCGGCGTGTAAACACAAACAACCGCCAAAAGAAGCCAAGAAAAGCGAAGCCCAAAGCAGCAAGCGCAACACTGTTACAAAACTGTCTGGTTTTGTAACAATTTCCCCGCTGCCGGCCAATGAGCGGCGTGGCGGCGCGTCACGTGGTGCCGTTTTATATAACACTTTGCTGAGACAAGACAGTTATTAGGCGGCGCGGGGCGGCGGGCATGGAGCTGGCGGTGGCGCGGCAGGGACCGGCGTGCGACAGCGTGGCCGCGGTGGCCGCCCCAGTGACCCCCAGCTGCCGTTTCCTCCTCAGGGTCCTCGGCCCCTAGATGCCTGTGCCCACGTACGCTCCTCTCTCTATGGATTCACTACAGAGTGGACAGATGCTCAGCTGGGCCGCCGATCTCGGGAGCCACAACTTGGAGCTGCCGGAGCCGGCGGCCTCAGGGGCGCCCCGAGAGACGGGCCCCCATGCGGAGGCGGCTACCGAAGGCTCCGCACCCCTTCCGACGCGGGAGCCTCAGCCGGAGCAGCCTCCTAGGGCCCCGACGCCCGAGGGCAAAGTCTCGGTGACGCAGGCCGACGCCCTGGCGTCCGGGGGGCGCCTCCGGGAAGCCCTCGAGGTGTACAGGCAGCTGTCAGAGCGGCAGCAGCTGGTGGCCGAGCAGCTGGAGGAGCTAGTGCGCTGCCTGGCGGACAACGTCCGGCCGGGAGAGGCGCTGGCGCCGGCCCCCGCGGACCAGAGCGGGGCGGCCAGCGGCTGCGGGCCGGGGGCGGAAGAGGCAGGGGCCGCCGCGGCCAGCGAGGTGTGGGACGGCTTCAAGTGCCGGAAGTGCCATGGATTTCTCTCAGACCCCGTGTCCTTGTCCTGCGGCCACACCTTCTGTAAACTGTGCCTGGAACGCGGGCGGGCGGTCGACCGGCGCTGCGCGCTGTGCGGCGTCAAGCTGGCCGCGTGCATGGTGGCCCCCGGGCGGGCGCGCGGGGTCCGGCGGGCCGGGCCGCCGCCGCTGCGAGTCAACGTGGTGCTGAGCGGGCTCCTCGGAAAGTTGTTCCCGGGGCCGGCCCGGGCGTCGCAGCTCCGGCACGAGGGCAACCGGCTGTACCGCGAGCGCCAGGTGGAGGCGGCGCTGCTCAAGTACAACGAGGCAGTCAGCCTAGGTAAGCCGAGCGCGCGGGGGCGGGGGCTGGACGGGGCCCGGGGCCGCGCCGGGAGCGGACGCGAGGGCTTCCTGAAGTTCGCTCTCTGACTTAGTCCCGGTCCCCGGCGAGGTCTCTTCTGCGCCGTGTGTGTGCCTCTCGGTCTCTGTTGCTCTCTGCCTTTCTCTCTCTCGTGAGCGTGTGTGTTCCGGCGTCTCTGTTGCTGCGTCGCTCTTTCTCTGTCGTTCGCACCTTGGCCACTCCGTTTCTTCCTCGGTGTCCCCCTGCCCATCCCTCTGTCTGCCTCCTCCGTCTGCCTCTGCGCGCCGGCCCCCCCTGTGACACCTGCCCGCACCTGGCCGGCTGGGAGGGCAACTCCGTCCTCTTTCCACCCTGGCGCCCGCTCCGCGGGGCTCCTGCCAGCTCGAGGTGTGTGCTCCGCGCCTGCGTCCGCAGTCCCGCCCGGCCCGGGCCGCCGCTGCGGCCGGGAGGTGTCCCTTCCGGGGCCGCGGCTCCGGGTGGGGTGGGTCCGGCGTGGAATTAGGTCAGGAGAGCACTGGTTGCATAAGGGCTGCAAGCGGCCCGAGCCGGGCCGCCCCTCCTTCGCGCGGGCGGGCGGGCGGGATTGTGTAACGGCTGAGGTAACCGAAGTGGGCCACGCTCGCCTCGGAAACCATCCCACGAGCCTGGGGTGGGGGGGGAGCCCTCGTGCCCCATTGCCCTGTGACTCACTGTCACCGTTTCCTATCACACGGTCTTCAGCTGAACTAGATGCCCCCCTCCCGAAACCTGTGCCTTCTCTCGTAACCCCTCCCGGCCAGCCCAGCTCAGCGATCCCGGGGGCCGCGGGCTGGCAGTGAAGGGGACATGCCCCTGTCTTGTTTTCCCGTGCTGCCTGGGGACGGATGGGTGGGCTTTGCGGATTGAAGGACAACGTGGGCAGCCCCACTCCCGTGACAGCACTAGGGCACCTGAGTTCCCCCAAGGAGAGGCTTCCCCGACCCCCCAACCTCTGGACTCAGGAAGTGCTGGCCGAGCCACCAGCCGGTATTGCCCAGCTCGAGCCAGCGGCCAGGGGCTCCGACGGCCACGGCGCAGTGTGTGGTGAAGCAGCCGGAGAGGAGGCAGTGGGAGCCGAGGGTGCCCTGAACCCAACTCTGACGGGTGGAGGACCGGGGTGGGGTGGGCTGGAGTCTCTACATGTGGAATCTCCACCCGAGCTGGCAACAGGTGATGGGGTGAGGAAGGAACATGCCTGACTGGACAAGACTGGCACCCGAGGGAGAAGGGGACTCCACACGCACACACGCACACATCCTGTGCCCACTTATGGCACATTGTTTCGAGCTGCAGAAAGGACGGGACACTGAAGACTGTACACTCTTGCTGAATGTCTTCAGAACAAGTAATGGTCACCCAGACACGCCCCAGGCACACCCTGGGAACAAAACCAACAAAGCCTGTTCCCCAAGAAGCAGCTACAGCAGGGTCCCTGGGGAAGAGCAGAGAAATATGAGGGAAACAGGTGGAGGCCACCAAGCCAGGTGTCCTCGGGGGAGGTTCCCTCCCTTGGAGCCATTCCAGTAAAGGCCTGCCTGCCCTTTTCCTGCCCTTGGTGGCTGCGACCACTTCTCCCCGGGCTTTTCCTGGTGCCATCACCTCACAGCGGTCAGGGTGAGTGTGAAGACTACTTCCATCTCAGAGCAAACAGAGAGTGTCTTTGTGCTGGAAGACAGCCAGTGTCTCCTCATTATTGCAAGTACTGAACCCTCCTCGAACAAAAAGGAACCTGTCCCCCACCCCAGTGTCAAACTCTGGTCAGTTTACAAGGAATCTGGGTGACTTGGAACGGTTGGCCTCCCCTCTCTGGGCTTCATTTTCCTCATCTGAAAGATGGGTGGGTTGAGCCCACCTCGCTTTATTCTCGGAAGCCCGGTTCATTCACATTTGGCCGTCTGTAATGAGCAGACGGAGCCTTGCGAACACATTGCCATTGACCACAGAAACTTCATACATGCTGGGTTTTGTAGACAGAGATGTTGCTAATGCTATCAGCCAATGATGGAGGTCACATCTAGCCACCTCCCTCTCCCCGGTCCCTGGCCTGTTGCCTTGTGGGTGGTACCTCCTTCAGAAGCCACTTGCTAGCCATATGTGGAGTGCCAGGGTTTTCTCTTAAGTCATAGTCCCTGAGGTAGCACTGCCAGACACCACAGGCCCCTGAGGAACTGATTCAGAGAGGAGCAGACATTACTTCTTTAAAGCTAAGGAAGCTCAGACCCGGAGTAGCGGGAGGGCTCATTGGCAGGACAGTATCAGGGCTAGACATAGATCATGACTTAGAGTTCCCAGTAGAAAAGCCCTAGACAACATCGTTTCCTCAAGCTCCATCCTCAGACAGGACTGATCACGTGTTTTTGCTGGGGGCCACTCACACGGACTTTTTTCTTTCTCTTTTTGGCAGCTCCAACTGACCACTTGCTTTATAGCAACCGGTCTCAAATTTATTTCACCTTGGAGTCGCATGAGGATGCACTGCACGATGCCGAGATAGCGTGTAAGCTCCGCCCAATGGGTTTTAAGGTGAGTGTGGGATGAGGGGGAAGGGAAGGGGTCGCCCTGTAGACAGGAATGGGTAGGAAGGGCTGCCATCCCCGGGCCACTAGAGCTCAGGCAGAGCTGGAAGAGCAGTTTGCAAAGGAGCTGGGGGGGAGGGGTCGTCCCTTAACAAAGGATGACCCAGGGGGTCTGCAAAGAAACTGGATTCCTCGCAATCTGATCTTCAGCTGTTGACCTGCAGGGCAGCCTGGACTTTGTGACTGCAGGACACAGACTTGGGGGCTGAATTCCTGAGTTTATGTCCCAGCTCTGCTACTTTTCCAAGCTGTGTGCCCTTGGGCAAATTACTTAACCTCCCTGTGCCTCCTGTCCTGGTCTGTAAAATGGGGATATTCAAAGCACTCACTTAACAGAATCTGTTGTGGGGCTTACACGAGCTAACACACGTGAGATGCTTAGAACAAGGCCTGGTACCTAGTGTTGTGTAAGGGCCTGCTGTGGTCATCGTGACCATTACTGCCCGGTGACAGAAGGGGGTGAGTGAGAAGTATTGTGGGCTGGTTGTTCCATTTCAAGTCCTCAATATACTCAGTCAGCCTGCCAGTATTCACAGACATCTAGGTCATATGGGGGGTGGAGAGAATGGCAGGACGCCAAGATGCAAAGTGTCACTTCCGGCATCTCTGGCTTCAGGACTGGCCCTCAGCCACATGTCACTATTTGGGTTAGAAGATTCGATTTGAGCCTGGGCTCGACTGCTTCCAGCTAAGTGGTCATGGTGAAGTCGCTTCACTGTCTTGACCCCAAGTGTCCTTGGTTTTGCAAAACCGAGCTATTGCTATCTGCCTTGGTCACCTGTTAGGGATTCAGTGAGGGTCACAGGTGAGCATGGGCAAGGGGCCATTCTGTGAGCCACAGTACTTGCTGCTTCTTGGTGTATGTAGTTTTTCAACACAATCCCAGGGTGCCTTCCTCAGCAATGCAACTTACCCACGTCCCGGGCCAGGATCCCTTACGTGAACACATAGGGCCGGATGCGTTCAGAATCCAGAATGTTTATGATTCCAGAAAGACCTTATATGAAGTAACACCCTCAGCGAGCTCTGGACAGCACCCCATAATCAAACACGCTAATATTTCTGCCGCATATTAAATGAACATTTGCACTAAATAGGACAAAGAATATAACACACTTTATGTTATTTTAGGTCAGGTTTTGCCACCGCATGACTTTTGATGTCAAGCTTATGAAAATATTGAATTATCAGACTTTGGGGGGGGGTGTCTGGAAACTTAAGATAAAGCATCGTGGCCATGAATGTCGGAGCAAATCTCCTATGTTCTATCATGGGTGCTGATGGATTCTCATGTTCTAGTGTCCAGGGAACACATTTTACTAAACGTTGCCAATGTCTTAACTCAAAGGAGCTTCAGTGGGAGCATTTCAGGCCTTGTAGCACTGCAGTTAGTTCAGGGAGATGCCCCCGGGGAGGGGGAGGGGGAGGAGGACTTTTGCAATTTTTTCAGCTCACACCCTAACCCAGGGGTGTCCACCTTGTGGCTTCCCTGAGCCACTTTGGAAGAAGAATTATTTTGCGCCACACATAAAATACACTAACAATAGTAAGGAGCTAAAAAGGAGAAAGTCACAAAAGTATCAGTGTTTTAAGAAAGTTTACGAATTTATGTTAGGCCACATTCAAAGCCATCCTATGTGGCATGTGGGCCGCAGGTTGGACAAGCTTGCCCTAAACCTAAGGCCTAAAGGCAGGGTGGGGTGGGGGTGGGGGGGCTGGATAGTGCAGTGGGAAGCAGGCCTGAGTAAGCAGTGAAGTGAACCCTTTGGTGTGAAATGGGAAAAGTGACTTCCCCAGTGAAAGAAGAGTAGGTAGAAGTATTAAACAAGTTTCATTTACCCAAAAGTAAGTGGCAAGGCAGTGATGAGAGAATGTTGTTGTCTTGGGGCCTAAGAAAATTTGAACTCATGCGCATAATTCAAAACTACCTCACACCTCGATTTGCATATTTGCCACCACCATTTCTATGTTAAATGTCCCTGTGTGGGGGGAGCGGGTTTACCTTTTGTAGCCCTATTCCAGCCATCCAGCCAGGGCTCAGTGTTATTCAAAATACCCTGCAGGTGGGACAGCATTCAAGGGGGTGAGCAGGGGGAGTCTGTGAGTTGCTACTTAGTAAGATTGGTAGGATCCCAGAGGCCTCTCTAGTCTCCCAACACACAGCCCTCTAGCTGCCTTATAATGTCACAAGCCTTTGTCCAGAGGGCTCCTGGTCAACACTTGTGGGATGAGCAATAAGCCATGAGCATCCACTAGCTGCCAACATTAAACTCCAAGAGGAGGGGGGGAACAGAGGGAGAGGTCCCCAAGAGGTTTGAAGCAGGGGGCACTGCTCAAGAAGACAGATTCCAGCCAGCCCCTGTAGCCAAGTGGGGGAGGAGGGAGCCTGAGGTTCCAGGTCGGTGGGGGCGTGCTGTTACAGGAGAGGCCGGGGCAGCCTGGCTCATTTCCTTCACTTAGACTCCAGCTCAGCGGTGCAGGCAAGGGAGTGGGGAACAGGCCGGGAAGGGCAGCCTAGATAACGCAGGAGGAATGCCCTCCGAGACAAATTGCCAGGGCCGCCTGCCCCAAGGCAGAGTCGGCAGCCCTCTTCCCCAGGATGCTCCTCTGCCACCCCCCAAATTTCTCTCTCTGACCAGGTGGGCTTGGACCCTGAGATGCCCCAAAACTTCTTTCTTTTTTTAAAATATTTATTTTATTGTTTGAGAGAAGGAGAGAGAGAGAGAGATTGAGAGAGGGAGCCAAGGGGAAGGGCCCAGAGCAGTCTCCATAGTTGTGCATCACTAGTTGTGACATGGATTCATTCCACACAGGTGGATGTGGGGCCGCACGGGGCAGGAACCGGGGCCTCCCATCTGGGTAATGACGTCCCCTGCACTGCAGCTGAGCATTTGGGTTTGCACAGGCCAGGAATTGAACCCGTGACCTTGTAACTGCTAGGGAAGCGCTCCACTGCTGAGCTATCCCAGGATCCCCCTAAAACTTTATTCTTAAAGGTGTGGTAAGGGAGCAGACGTGACCTGAGCCCACAGGAGCAAAAGCATTTGCTCAGCCCATGGTTAGCCTTCTGAAGAGCTGTCTGCTTTGTGGGGAAGAGCTTTCCGGGGGTCCTAGAGCACAGTTCTAGTTCCAGCTTTGCCTTTGAGGTCTTAGGGAGGTCACATCCTTTTCCTTGAGCCTCTGAAAAATGATCAGTTAAGTACAGATGGTCACTCAAGGGAGTCATGTGAACTAGGCCTCTGCTTGAAAGACTAGTTAATCAAAAGGTGTATCTGGGCAGGTCCTAAAAGCTGGTTAGTATGTGCTGCAATGGGGAGTCTTGCTACGTTGTGATCTCTCCAGTAAAATAATGGAGTGGGGTTGAGGTGTGGAGGTAGTATTGCCCAGGGGTTATGAATCCAGGCTTCGTATCATTCAGTCCCAGGCTCAAAGCCCGATTCCAGAATTTACTGGCTGTGTTACTTGGGGCGAGTCACTTTTCTGGGTCTCAGTTTTGTCTTCTTTAAAATAGGCTTTGGAAGAGTTGCCTGCATTAGAGGGCTGTAGGTAAGAAGAAGGTGAACAAGAATGCTATTGAAAGCCATTATTTTCTTCCAGGCACACTTCAGAAAAGCGCAAGCCTTAGCCACCCTGGGCAAGGTGGAGGAAGCATTAAGGGAGTTTCTATATTGTGTGTCCCTGGATGGAAAGAACAAAAGAGCAAGATCTGAAGCCCAAAGGGTGAGTTGAGATGCCATCCGGTCCAGCTGCCCAGTGGGCTCCCACCTCTCTGTCTTCTCTCAGGACAGGTGTAAGGGAACTTCTCTTCCTGGCATTTGGGGTCCTGAGTGGATGGCTCCCTGGGTTAAGGGGACAGAAGGGAGACACACGTGCCAATTCATTGCCCCCAAACACTGTCGTCTTGGCATGTTTGATCAGATTGAGCAGTTCCTGCATTTCTGTGGGAGACTGAAGAATGTTCGTGCTTCTTTGACTCAGGATCTGGGTTGTCAGTGGGACAGAAAACAGAATAAAACCAAACTAGTTAACTCAGGGATGGAGGCTCACTGAGAAGCCCGTGGCTGTGGATGAGTGGCCAGGGCTCTGGGGCTGCTCTCCGTTCTAGACCTTTCCTTTGACAGAGTCACGGCTTCACCAGCCCCGCTGGCAAACCAGCTCCTCAGAAAAGATGCTGGTTCCCATCTCCACCACCATAGGCAGAACCCCAACGTTCAGCTCCTTTGCCAGAAACAAAACCCATACAGCGTCTCACAACTGGAAGTCAAGGACCATCACCATCTAACCAAAGACTCATTGTGACGCTTGAGTCCCAGGCAGAAGTGGTTATTGGTGAAGCTGCATGGAATAGCGAGAGCATTCATGAAAGCCCGGGCAGCCTCTGCTCATGGACTTTGGCGCTTCCTCTCCTACGATGTGCTCTCAGGGTGTCTGGCTCATTGTCCTGAAGTTGGATGCTGATAGTCAGTGGTGGCCTCTGCTCTCCTTGCGCGCCACCTCCAGGTCACCACCAGAGCCCAGGTGCTTCTGTCCCAGTGTGTTTTAGCAGAGCAGCAGATGAAGAAAGGGAGCAAGAAGGAATTGGTTTTTGAAGGCTCTAGAAAGGAATCTTGAACGATCCATGGACTGGAGGGAGCGGAACTCTGAAGGTTCTGCCTCTGACAGAAGATTTCTTTTGGGGGAAGCTGCTTGGACCTGGTGCTCTTAAGAGGAGCACTGGTGGCAGAGCATTGCTCTAAGCTCTAAACTCGTCCCCAAATGTCACATGCAGTCCATAGTGTGAAGAAGAGTAACAAGTAACATTTATCGAGCATTTCTTGTGTACCAGGCACTGTGCTCGGGCTCTCTGTGGAAGATATAATTTAATCCCCACACCATCCCTACGAAGGTAGCTACTTCTCTTTATGCCCATGTTACAGATGAGATGGATGAGGAACCTGAGGTCCAGTGACTTCCCCAAGGCCACACAGCTAGTGATGGGTCGACAAGCATTCAAATCCAACTCCGCCTGCTTCCAGAATTTGCCTTCTTAGCTGCTCCGCCATCCTGCTATCTGGAAAGCCAGCAGTCTCAGCACTCACTGCTGAGGCTGGGTGGAGAGTAAGCAGTGGGACCATCAAGTTCTGGGATGGATAGACAAAAGAGGTTAGAAGAACCTTGACTTTGGGGACAGAGTGTAAAGGCCAGCAGAGGCAGGTATTGGGTCCAGCAGAGAGTGGCTACTTTACTCCCATTCGCCCATTTCCCAGGTGTCCTGAGAGGCTTTGGTATCATCAGTTGGGCTGACCTCTCTTTCCAATTGCTTTTTTTTTAATTTTATTTATTTTTTATTTTTAAATGTAATGGGGTGACATTGGTTGGCAACAATCAGACAGTTTCCCAATGGACAACTCCACATCACATCACCCATGCATCACATTATGTGCCCAGCTCCCAGAATCAGGTCCCCCTCCAACCCGATATATCTGGTGCCCACTCCCCCCTCCCCCCACAACTCTCCCTCCCCCCTCCTCCCTCCTCTCCAGGTAACCACCAAACCAT
>PVKE010025084.1:0-23323 GCA_004027555.1 Craseonycteris thonglongyai
AGTAGTATACTCATAAAGAGGCTGAAAAATCCAGCAATACACTGAAAACTGAATTTAAGAGTGACTCCCCAAAGCCGGGATGGCTCAGTGGGTTAAGTGCTCACTTTGCAGCACTGGGGACCAAGGATCGGGTCCCGGTCCTGGCCCGTGCAGAAACATATGCTGAACTGGGAGCTCCCCCAGTTCAGTTCTCTCTCTGGCTCTGGCTCTGTATCTCTCTTTCTCTCTCTCTCTCTCTCTCTGTCAAAAAAAATAAATAAATAAATAAATTATATATATATATATATATATATATATATATATATTTAAAAAAAAAAGAGTGACCCCCCCAATATCACAGTGAGATGAATTTAATAGGTAAATTATGAAGATATATTTAATAAGTATGTATTTTTCTAGAACTTTGGCTATGCCCGTAGGAAATATGTGTATGTGGACATATGCAATGTATATACACATTGTTTTGTAGTTTATAATAAAGACAAAAATAGGATTATACTGTTTTAAGTACAACAATATAACATGAACCTTCTTCTATGTTAATACACATAAAGAGACACCATGCTTTTTTAATGGCTGCACAGTATTCCACAGTATGGATCAACCATTATGTATTATAAGTCAGCTTGCTATTAATTATTATTTATGTTGCTATCATATTTTTCCTATTACATTGACTCAGTAAACATTGTATACACTCATATGACTTTTCTGGGGAATAAATGCCTATAAAAATTTATGGATCAAAAATTATAAGTGTTTAGTGGATGCTGGGATGTCTCAGCAGGTTGAGTGCTTGCCTTGCAGCCCCGGGGTCTAAGGATCGAGTCCTGACCCCGGCTTCGCCCTCTGCGGACCCATATGCTGAACTGGCATGTGCTTCCCATCTGGGAGGCCCCCAGTTCAATTCTGGCCTGGGCAAGCTTCCCATGTGGGAAGCCCCCAGTTTGGGCCCTGGCTCATGGGGTCATGCTTCCCATGTGGGAGGCCCCTGACCTGGTTCCTACCCTGCATGGCCTGCACCCACCGGTGTGGAATGAAACTATGTCAAAGACTAATGATGTATAACTATAGATATAGCTCTGGGACTTCCCCCTTCTCTCTGTCTCTCTCTGTCTCTTATTCTCTGTCAAAAACAATAAAAAAATTATATGCATTTTAAACTTAATTAGGAACTGTCAAATTTCTCTCTGAAAATATTACACCAGTTTATATTCCCACAATAGTTTATGACCAGACACTAGACACTATTGATCTTCATTTTTCCCAATCCAATGCATGAAAATTAATTAGTTTGTGTGTATTTGATTATTAGGGAGGTTTATTCTTAAATATTTATAAGCTATTAATATCCTCATCTTAATATGATCTCCTTCGGTCTTTTCCCAATTTTTAAACTTTTTTTGTATATAAAATATTTTTATTATGTAGATTATAAATATTTTTATGAGTATCATTTGCTTTTAACTTTGTTTATTGTGCTTTTCTGAAAAAATAACTTTGTTTTATATAATAAAATCTATACATATTTTCTTTTATGGTCTCTGAATTTTCTGCCTTGGATAGTGCTGGGCAGTATTCCTAGCACTGATATTATCCTGATGAGGAGCTATTTCTGCTTTCTCAGAAGTCTCCTGGTTGCTAGAGGGCTGGGTAGGCAGGCCAAAAGCATACGTCACTGATTACATGGTTCTTAACTTTTTGTGTACCATATACCTCTCTGAGATGCTGATCGAAGCTACGGACCCCACACAATTTTAGCTGTTATTTCAGAGGTTTTATAGGCTACCCAAAGTCGGTCTATCAGGGAGCCTTGTTTACTCTTCCTCAGGTTAAGAACAGTCCCCTACTGCATTTATAAGTATCTGATCTAAATAAACATTCAAATGATTTCTGCCATTGAATGTATCGACCCGATTGTCCCTCCCTCCAAAATTTTACCTGGGAAGCGCTTTAAGCAACCCACCTCGTCCACCCTGGATAGTCACGATGTCCTCAAGGCCCCAGATGTCAGGGTGAGTGTCATCCCAGCTCAGGACTAGTGTCCCCACAAGAGCAGCCTCCTCTCTTGCCCCCCACATGCTCCCTCAGATCACTTGGACTTCACACCTGAGTCCAGACCCAGGGAGGTGACAGTTGGGCTTTTATATACATTACACACAGATGTAGCTGAGGGAGGGGAGGAGGATTTGCAAGGGGGATGCCAGGGGCTGCAAGAGAGTCATCAAGGCAATTAGAATCGACCTATCTTCAGAAATCCCATAATGAAGGACAATACATTTAGTAGCAGGATCTCCTAAAGGCTCTGAATGAAAGAAGCCAGGAACTTGGAGGTTCAAGGCCTCTACTGAGAAAACCAATAGATTGTCATTGAGGGAAAAGGTTCAAGGACCTCTCCAGTGTGCTGGGCCTCCCCAAGTGCCAGGGAGGAAGGGGAATCTACTATGGGGACCTCAAGTTCCTGCATGCTTAGGAACATCAAAATAAATGCAGACATCCTCTGCAGTTATATCTCTGTCAATAGAAAGCTTCTGGGTAAATCTAAATACTTTAACAGGAGCGCAAAAGAGCTGTTCTCAGCTTGAGAAATGTCAGCTTTATATGGTTGCGATAGCTTTCCACAGGGCTTTGGTCGCAAATAGGTCAGATTAGAGTATAGAGATTGACGTACTCAGCACTTAAATTTAGAAATATCAGCTAGCGTCCCCCCTCACCCTCCATCAAACAGAAATTCAAATTCCTTCTGAAGCAGGCCCAGGCCTCTACCGATCTGTGTCTCCTGGGCTTCCCTTTCAACCTCGCATTTCCTTTGGGTGTCTATATACAATGAATAAAATATTTGTTTGGCTATTTGTGCCTCCAAACAGAACTACTTTTGATCATAATCCTCCCAGAGAAATAATTAGCGAAGCTTCAAATCTTAGAGAAATATGGGGAATAAGCCACCCAACCCAAAGGAACGCAGGTCAATCCAATTTTAGTCATACTTGTAAGCTTTCTTTCCCCCAATTGCTTGTGCTTGTTTAATCTTCCACTTCTCATAAAACATTTCAAGTGAAGAGGAGGAAGATTACTGCTCACACGGACATGCGGGTGAAGGGGAGAAGGGCTGCTTGAGTTCCAGGCATAAAGAGGTGGCTGCTGGTGAGACAGCAGTTTTCTAATCCCAATTCCCATGCAGGTGATGGATGCATCATACCAGTGAAAAGTCTGGACTGAGCATAATCCCTGCCTTCCGGAAACTTTCAGTGTAAGAAGATTCTCTCAATAGAAACTCATGGCTAAAACAGTGGGTGTCATTCAATGCACTTTATCGATTCGAAGCTAAAACATTTGCTTCCTACACCAATCTAATAAGTAGCAGACCCATATAAAATAAGCTCTGTTAGGACTGTGGCCTGGAAGAACTGCTGCTTTCCTGTTTTGGGGGGCACTAAATCTTGACTGCAACCATAAGCTAAATACCTTAATCTATGTATTTATAATCATGCCAAATGTTTTTCTTTTCTTCTAATCTTGATATTTTATCTAAAGACAAAAAGACAATCATGAAGCCCTCATTCTAGAATGGAAACATTCTAGAAATTTATGTTTACTCCAGTGTTTATTCATACACAGCTACTATATTTTGGAGCTTTGATTTGTTTTCAGTTGCTCCTTCTCAATAGGCTGGCCAGATGTACCATTTCAAATAGGACAGAAAACAATGGTACTGTCCCATTTCAAATGCTACATATAGGCAACCTACTGACACCTTGAATTTAGCCTAGTAAAAGTAGGCTGACCAGGCATACCATTTGTAATGGCATGCCTGGTCACCCTACTTCTCAGTGAACACATGTGAGCCTGTTGTTAGTGGGCCAAAAAGAAGAGTTGATAATTTGGCCTGTGCGTAAGGCCTCTTGGTGGAGATTTTGCCATCTCCCATTTCATATGTCCTATGATACCGTTATCTTGTAGAGAATGAAGTTGGAATTGTTTCATTTGAAAGAAATTTTAGTTCCAGCTTACATTTTTTTAATCAATTAATGTCTTCAAAGCTTAGTCTTTCTGAAACCCCTACAAAATGAGTTGCCCACAGCTCACCTCCCTCTCACCTTTGCTCTGTGCTTCTATTCTCTTTTCATTCTTTGTTGCAATCAGAATTTTCCACACTATAAAGATGCAAGGGACATTTTCTATTTCTTTTGGTAGGAAAAAAGAAATCACTTTTCTACTTAGGGTATAAAATGAAAATTAGTTTCTTCAACTTTCCCTCCTTTTGGACTAGAAGTAAGAATGCCTGGTGATTCCTACAGAACACAATTAAACACTCCCCTCCGCCACTACTGCGCCTGAAACCTACACACACAATTGCCTAAGACTACAGCACTCTAAGAAGAGCTCCTCCTTAGCATTTTATATGATATTGTATGAGCCAAGGGACAAATGTGGCTAAAGTGGGCAGTATTCTTAATAATACAGATTCCTAAGCCCACCCCGGACCTTGGGAGTTAGATCTTCGGAGGTAAACCCTGAGAATCCTCCGGATAGCCAGCTTCTTTGGTGATTGCGTGGCATAGGGATACACCTGGGATCGTTTACAACAGCAAAGAGTAAATGCATGGAGGATGTTGCATAATAATGCAAAGTAAGAGAAGGAGTAAGCTCCTCCCATTCTTGAAATTGGACAATTCATACAAGAGTGAGTTTGTCAGATCAGCTTGAATGAAGAGAGCTCATAGAGGAGTAGGGCATTCCAGGCAGAAATGGGAGCCAGGGAGGGTCCAGAAATGAGCACGGAATAAACTGAAATTCATCTGTGTCTGGGGAGGAATAAAGAGGCCGGACTGAATGGCGCTAGGATTTGGAATTCCAGGGTCTCACTCCCCTGGGTTTCTTAACCTTTGGTGAATAAGTGCTTTCATTTCCAAAGCCACAAAACTGGGCAAAGGGAAGGCTGTGTTGAAGTGATGAAATTCCCAAGCAAGCGAGGGAGGGCCCTACACCTCTCCTCCTACCTGGGGAAATCCATGATGGAGTTGTACCTCCTGCCCGAGCGACCTGCCACAAGGGTCTGCAAGCCCACTCACTTGCTGAACAACAGAATCACCTGGAAACATTTACATATGCCAGTGCCTGGATCCCTTTCCCCAATATTCTGATGTACTGTATTTTTTCATGTATAAGACAATACTTTTGTCTAAAATTGCTAGACCAAAAATTGGGGTTTGTTTTATACATGGGAGTAACTGGTGTATTGAGTTCTTAGTGTTGGGTTGGAAAAGTAGGGGTTGTCTTATACATGGGGGGTGTCTTAAACATGGAAAAATACGGTACTAGGTATTTTTAAGAGTTCCCAGGTTATTCTGATGTGCAGCCAGGGCTGAGACCCATTGAATTGGCCAGTTGGAACACACTAATTGGGAAATTCCTATTTGACCCTGTGGCTCAATTTCCTTTCCTGTCCTGAAGAATGTTGCTGGGCTACTGGGGGTCTTCATTGCCCATCCACACTCCAAATCTGCCATCCTTCTCCTCTCTACAGGCTTTGGTTCTCTCTGCAAGTTTCTGGGCTGTTCCCTGGGTGCCTCCCTCCCACTTTCCCCCTTCATATCTTATCTGTTATGCTTTGGTTCCTCTGAGCCCCTGAACTCTGCTAAGTGACAAAGACTGCTAATTGCTTAATCAGAAGAACTAATTGCTGTTAACACTACCTGGCTAAAGTGTTTTCCAAGCCTGTTAGAACTGTTCCCCAAGGAGTGGTTCCTACAAAGAGAATTTCAGGCAGGGCCAGCAGGAAGCAACAGGGCCTCTCAGTATCTCCAGTCCCTCCCCAGAGGGGTCATATCTGTGGAGAGAGCAAATAGCAGAGCTCTGTCCTTCCCAGTTGTGTGAAACTGGGCCATGATTCAGTCTCTCTGTGATTCAGGGGAATAGCAGCATTTACTTTCTAGAATCATAAGGGCCCACTAAAGGGTGTGGCATATTGTAGGTGCTCTATAAATATTAGCTTGGCTTTCCTTCTTGTCAAAGGCCAGATCCAATGATATCTTTTAATAGTCACGTCTCATTTTTAACACATGGAGTGTAAATCTGCACCTAAGCCATGTCACTTTCATCCTATACTTGTGCAGTTCATGTTTTTGATCTAAATATTGAATTTTATACGTTTGGTTTTTTTTTTCTGGTTATTTTTCTGCCCAGCATCTCCACCTTTCTAGAGCTTCTGAATCTATTATCCAACATGGTAGCTAAACTTTCTGGTTTGTGCTGTCAGCAGAGATAGACAGAGGGCTCTCAATGCCTTCCCCTGAATCACGAATAACACTGCTGATAACAGAATGGAGCAAAAGATAAAGTCTTTTTACACCAAAAGTTCCTAGCATGATGCTGAAGAACTGACTACATCTTTTTAACTTTAATATTAGTTTCAAACCAACCAAACTGCATCGTCATTAAGTCCACATTTCTCCCCTGTATGAGGCAAAAACTAGTTCCCTTTTTAGGAACAAAACCTTGTATTTGCTTGTACTAACAACAACCTCTCTTGCAGCTAGAAATGGCCATGTGCTTCTGTTCTGGCTCACAAGTTGTAAGTAGAATTGTTCTGTGGGACTTTAGGTTAATCTCCCTAAAAGTAACTGACTCAGCTGGGAGGAGCAAGCCCTTCTTTCCTGATGGTTGAATGTGGATGTAATGGCTGAATCCTCAGCAGCCATCTTGGACTATGAGGTGACCTTGAAGATGAAAGATATAAGGAGTCTGGTCTTTCTTTGCTGCACATGTAAATACCATAGTAGCCCATGACTGTTGAAAGATTTTCCTATAAGAGACAAATAAGCTTGTATTTTATTTAAACCTTTGAATATAATCCTAATTAATGAACACACCTTGTTAAAAATCCAAATACTCTGTGTCTTCCTCAGAAAGAAGAAAGTTAAGGAGACAAGAAAAAAGGAGAAGAAAGAGATCCCGAGTTTACTAATGGAAGTCTTGGATTTCTCCCACATCTGGAAGAGTTCCATATAGCCACAGCATTTCCATCCTTTGAAGGTCATTATAAAAAGACAAAAAACAAAAAAGGAAAATTTGTCAGCATGCGTTTGAGTAGCTCTCCTAATGTGAGGAGCTAGAAAAGCCTTTCTTTGGAGACCCAGGCCATTTCTAACAGTTTCCTTTGAAATCACTAATTATGTTCTAAAAGGGAAGGCATCATTGGAGCCAGAACCAGCAGCCAATTACCCACAAGAAATCACTTACTGTGTGGCCTGCCTTCTCTTTTCGTTCACATAATTTCAAAATGCAATTTCTAGAATCATGCTAAATACTTGTAAACAGAGATTGGTTTAATTGCAAAGAAGAACAATTTTAGGATAAAAATGAGATTTGTTTCTCATTTGCTCGATCACAGAGCAGTCTTTCTCGGGTCACACTTGTAGTTCTCATTCATGTCTCCACCCCAGCCAGGTCCCTCTGTAACCCCAATGAGAGGTGCTGACTTTAGTAGAAGGTTAGAGGTTGCTACGGGGGAGTGCAAATTATGTAACACCTACAGTCAGAAGACATGAGTTCAAGTTCCAGCTCTGGCACTTACGAGGGTGTTATAATCAGCAAATAAATTAGTCTTCTTGAACCTCAGTGTCTTCACCTCAAAGATGGGGCTGATGCACAGGGCTAGGGGGGTTGAGAGGGTAATACATGTGTGTACACTGTAAAGTGCTCTATTGGAATATAAGCTCTACAAAAGCCGTGGCTCAGCTTTATTACCTGCTGACTTCTTCAGTGTTCTGAACAGTTCCTGGAAGGTCACAGGACTGTATATCAGTTATTATTGTTACAAAATTGTGGCATAACAAAAAGTATAAAATGGCAATGGCTTACCACCATCAATGTTTGGTTGTCACACGTCTGTGGGGCCTAGCCAATCTAGGCTGGGCCTGGCTGATCCCACTGGGCTGGCTCTGCCTCTGCACTTTCATGCTCCTGTGCTCCTCATATGCCTCTGGGGGCAAAGAGCTAGCCTGGGCCCATCCCTCTCATGATGATGGCAGAAGCCCAAGAAGAAGCAAGACTAGTAGACCTGCCCTTTGCCTACTAATATCCCTCTGGTCAATGGAGCAAGATACAAGGCTGAGCCCAGAGATGGGAATTTCACTTTGTCCACAGACCAGAAGGATGCTACACAGTTACATGGCCAACGGCATGGACAGAGGACAGGGTGAAGAATTGGGCCATTAATGGGATCTGCCACAAGATGCAATGAACTATTTGTCACTTGCATGAATATACGTGATTTTTGAAGGAATAAAGACAATAGTGAGATTCCCGAGTCTCTTAGAGCAAGCCTTCACCTTGTCCATCAAGGTCCTCTTCTTCCCACACCCGTAATGCTGTAACTGATGGGGGTGGGGGTGGGGCAGCTATATGACCTGACAGAGCCATGCAGTAAAAGAAATTCATCTACATCTTCTTCTCTCATCCCTCTCGGAGTTCCCCATCTTTTCTTCTTCACCTCCCCTGTCCCTTCTCCCAGCACCTAACCTGTGTGGTTTAGCTCACTCTGAACTAATTGTGGCTAAGTTGGCAATTGACTTAAGATGTTACCTTAAGATGTTGAGCCAATTTAAGAAGTGAAGTGATAGCCAAAGGGGAGAGGTACATTTCTGCCTCCTTTCATTCCTGGGAATCATTGCATAGCTTAGGGATACTTATCATTTTTTTAAAGTGATAATAACTATCAAAGAACCGAAACTCTTCATGGTGACTCCCTTTGAGGAGTAGACTAGGGATAAGATAGATGAAGAACACGTTTCCTTTATATTTTATAACTTCCTGTGCTATTGGGGAAAAACGTTTGACCATATGCATGTTATTTTTGTAATGTATTTTTGAAAAGGTTTAAAGATGCAGTCTGTGAAACTTCCTTCTTGGCTGTATGTTTTCAAGCCCCAGAGGGCTGAATCTGTAAAGGGGAAATGACAGGTGTCGGTTACAGGAGGCTAATCTTACCTTGTGGACGGTGGCTGGCCTGCCCTACTCACAAGGCCTCCATCTTGAAACAGAAGAAGAAAGCAAGCCACCCTTTTTCATAGTCACCCACAGAAGAGAGCATGACTGAAATGAACATTTCTGTCAGCTTACCGAGAATAAAATGTCACCGAGTGAGTGAGAAAGCGCTTACTTCCAAGGCTGAATGAGCAAACTACTTAGGCAGATGGGGAAGTCTTGTTGTACTACTGATGGGGGGGCTTATTTCCCTTGTCTTTCCATTTCTTCCTGCCCGCTCCAGGCCTCCTGGAGGCCTCGGTTTGCATGAAGAGTGTGTTTAGGGGAGCATATCTTGGGAAGACACTGGTCTCTTTTTAGAATTTGCGGTTCAGTTTTTTAATTGTTGCCGTATAGCAGGAAGGCACCGAGGAAAAGGCAAATGAGATGATAGAGTTTTTGGAAAATGCTGTTCACAGCTCTCCTCCTGGACAGCTCTGTTCTCAAGGATTATATTTCTGCCGCAGAATAATACAGGTGGAGAACAACCTGCCCAGTTTCACTTTGCTTAATGGCTGGCTAGGATCTGCCAGCTCGAGTCTATCTCTGGCATCGCAGCTGATCAGAAGTCTGCTCATTTTCTCCTGGGAAGAGACCTGGCCCAGCCTCCCCTGAAACGGTGAGAGGGGAACAGACTCTGAAACTCCTTATTTGTTCCTGGATTCCCTCATTTCTGGCCAAGACAAAATGGTGATGTGCGTGGACATACTCGTGAGTGTGTGCTGCGGTGGTTGCACTTCAGAGGGAAACAAAATCTTTGAGCAAAATGACTTTTCCGAAGAAGAGCATTATCTACACTGTTCTCCTGTTGTCCGGGACACAGAGAACAGAACATATCATAAAAATGAAAGCTCCAGCCCCTGATAAACTAAGATAAATGACCACCTGCCTCAAAATTGTTCCAACCTCGAGGCCAGCAAGATGGGCCTGGAACGCCAGGTGACCTTGAAGCTCCCAAGCTTGGCAGAAATATTTCAGTAACAGACAGCCACGAGTCATCCGGCCTGGATTGGTTTTGAGCTGCAAGGACTTGCCCTTCCAGACTGTATGGGAATTAGTGGCCGTGCTTCAGCCTCAGTCACAGCCTCGGGTCCTCCTCTCTCTCTCCCTGACTTCCCCTTCACTCCCACTGCAGATATTTTCAGCCTATTGCAGCATCTCCCCCTTACAGTAAATAGTGCCTTCCCGAGGGCACATCTTCGGTATTTCTGCAATTGTTCCATAGCCCACTAATGTGCAATGCTGGAGTTTAACAGTCTATTAGAACACAGCACAGCACATTAAAATCTCTACTGTATCACGGCAGACCTACTTAACAGAGGCAAGGTCCCCAGAAAACACTCTGCAATTGCGGAGAGTTGCTGCAACAGAACAGGGGAAGTCTCATAGCAGGAAAACATAAAGGGGGAAATGGAGTAGTGACGGGGTCAATAAACACCTCCCCCCAAGCCCTCCCCACAGTGGGGCAGCCCCTTCGCCTGTCTGGAAGGAGCAAAATCTGCCGGTGCTGTGGAGTGCATCTTGGTGCTGTGGATGGCACCTGGAGATTCTTGGAGTTCAATAGCACATCCCTTCGGATCCAATCTCATCACTCAGATCTTTATTTGGAAGCATGCCAGTTGCCCTTCTCTCCTTCTCAGAGAGAGACAGGGCTCAGGTAAGCTGCCCCAGTGGGGAAATGCACCCGGGTCTCCTCCCTCCATAGCAACTGCCGGTTGAAGGAATTCTTCACGTGGTAATTGAAACTCTTCAAACGGCTGTGTATCTTCTCACCAACATCTCCCTCCTTCAGAAACTCTAATATACGCCCCACATTGGCCAAGATAAAGAACCAATAGTTTAACAGAAGGGAAGCAACGTGAATGCTGGGTGTGTGGTGTAAACATCTGCGTTGCAAATAATCCAAATATCACCTTAGAAATGGGAGAAGGAAAAGCCTGGTGCTGTGGCCCTTGAGGGGCCCCACAGTGGTATCCCCACAAGCTGGGCAGTGGGAATGCCAGTGGCGGCTTTGTGCAGAGTTGGGTTAGATGGGGACAGAAAGGGAAGACAGCAGGATGAAGACAGGAATTTGGGAGTGGGACAGCCAGAGGCCAAGGCCTGAGTAGAGAAATGTGGATGAGACATACGTACTGAAATGGGCATCAGGAGCCCGGCCAACCTTCACCCCACCACCCAGTCATTGTGAGGGCTCAAGCTAGTAACCTTGGGGTCTTTGTCCATATGTGGCAAAGAGTAGAGGAAACTAGAGTATGTCACCCCAAAACGTGCCTCTTTGCTATAAAAATTATTTTGAGCTGAAAGCAATTTAGAAGCAGTAAATGCAGAAAAAGAAAAGAAAAGAAAAACTCCTTTTTTTTTTTCTTCTTCTTATAGGCAGAAAATAAATCCTCCTTTTACTGGAGAAAGACTCTTAGGCGCCCCGCAAAAGCAGAGGAGTCTGCAAACAAACCTTATTAAACTAACTCTGATCTTTCTAGTTAAAGAAGATAAAGACTGTTTAGACCCAGTTGGACTAGCCCAAGCCAAACCCCACTTGTCTTGTCAATTCTTCACAAATGCATTGGTCTAAAAATGCATAAAGGAAGCTGGAATGACTCAGCGGATTAAGAGCTTGCTTTGTAGTCCCAGAGCCTGAGGATCGAATCCCATGCCTGGCCCAGGTGGACTCATGTGCTGAACTGGGTGTGCCCCCAGTTTAGTTCTTGCCAGGGCCTATGCGGGAGGCTCCCAGCCCAGTTCCTGCCCTGCGCAGCCCTGTGCCCACCTGTGGAGTAAAACTATATAAAAACTAATGCTGCCAGCTATGGAGACTGCTCTGGGCCCTCCTCATTCTCTCTGTCTCTCTCTCTGTCAAAAATCAATAAAAATAAATCTTAAAAAAAAATATATATATATATATATATAAGCTTCCTGCTCTGCCCATGTCTTCAAGTCTTTGTTCTCTTGTGAAGACTCCCATGTACGTGTACAAATTCAATAAAATGTGTATGCTTTCCTCCTGTTATTTTGTCTCTGTCAGTTTAGTTTTTAGACTCAGCCAGCCAGAGACCCTAAAAAAGATAGAGGGAAACTTTCCTCCCCTCTAACACATACTCTCGGAGTTTCCTTCTTCCAGTCCGTGGATTCTGAGTAAACCTCAGTGTGTGAGTGTGTGTGTGTGTGTGTGTGTGTGTGTGTAGGGTAGAAATGAGGTGAACTTTCTACTTGGAGTTTAAATGAAATAAGATGAGTCACAGTAAAAAGAATAAGTGTGATATCTGTACTGTGTGTGGCAGTATGTTTGTAAGAGGAGAAATGAAGAGCCATAAGGACAAAGTGATCTCCCAAGTGAGGGGTGATGATTGTCTTTGGTTTTCAGTTCAATACAAAGGCCGTGAGAGTCCGCTGAGAGGACCCTGTATTGGAGAGTGGCCCTTAAATGTCACTGAGCCTTCAGTAGGCTAGTGGCTTTCCCACACCTTATCTCATTGAGTCCTTATGATTCTTCCAGATTGAAGTTATTCACATTTTTAATAGATGGAGAAACTGAAGAGGAAAGAAATTAAGGAATGGGTCCCGGATACACACCAGCAAGGAACAAAAACGAGTATTTCAGTACAATTCCTCTGACCACCTCCTTATGTTACATCATGGGGCCACTTAGCTCAGTAAAAACATTGGGCTATCAAATAAAGAATAAGCCAGGGTCTTCTCTCTCAGGCTATGTAAATCCGGGAGATGGAAGAAAATCCAGGAATGCTTCCTACTGTATAAAGAAAAGGGACCAAAATAGGACAAAGCAAGTGTTGTTCAGGAAGAAGCCAACCTTGAATTGGTCAAAAGGACCTCTGAGGAAAGAGGGAGGAGTTAGGAAGCAAACGCTTTCACTGCTGCCGCATGTCCCATCACAGCCTTAAGTCTAGGAATGACCCAAATCCTCACACAGGGTTTCCCTGTGTCACTGGCCACTGCCATGGCTGTGTTCCTTCCCCTCTGCTCAACCAGGCAGGAGTGGGGAGACAGGCGGAGAGCACAGCTGGGGTGGGGGCACTGAGAGGAGGGGGAGGTAGGAGAGATCCTTGGAGTGAAGAGACCCACAGTTGGGCTGGGAGCTTGAGTGACTTTCTTCTGCCCTCTCTCCACACTAGAAACAAATCGTGCACACAGTTGTCTTTGGGTGAAGGGCACCCACATTGAAGGAGCGAGAGTTACACCCATAAACCCCGGGAAAGGGCTTTAGGGGAGGGGCTGTGGCACCCTTATCTCTGCCCCCAGCTGTGAGGCTGACAGATGCTATTAAAATTCTCAGGGAGCCTCTGCCAGCGCATGCATGCGTGCATGTGTGCATGTGTGTGTGCTGGGGAGGCGATGTGGAAGGAGGGAAAGAGACAGAAAGCAGCCTGGGAAAGGCTTGTTGATTTCGTTCTCAAAATAGTCTAGGTGGGAGGGGCAATAACTGAAAAATGAAAATGCATGATATGGAGGATTTCATGGCTGTTCCCATGATAGTGTGCGGTAGGCGCCGTCTAATGACAAAGGCCCAAACGACTCTTAGTTACTACCTTAGATACAAAAATTTAGAACCAGGGGAAGCTGGGATGGCTCTTTGCAGCCCTGGAGACTGATGATCGAATCCCAGCTCCGGCCCATGTGGACCCACATGCTGAGCTGGGCTGTGCCCCCAGTTCAGTTCTTGCAGGGGCCTATGCAGGAGGCTCCCGGCCCAGTTCCTGCCCTGCACAGCCCTGTGCCCACCTGTGGAGTGAAACTATATGGAAAACGAATGCTCTCAACTATGGAGACTGCTCTGGGCCCTCCCTCTTCTCTCTGTCTCTCTCTCTGTCTCTCCCTGTCTCTGTCTCTCTGTCAAAATTAATAAAATAAATCTTAAAAAAAAATCTAATCTCAAGTCTTCATCAGCCATGTGACCTTGGGAAGGCCTTACAATAACCTCTTTAATCTAGCAATTTTTCATCATCAACTTCACAGTATTGTTGTTAAAAACCAAGGGGTAGTGAAGGTGAAGGCACTTTCCCGCTGTGAAATGCTGTAAGAATAATGCTTATTTATGACCAAAATTTAGCCGTGAGAGGTCCAAAACACCAAAGGCCAGTTTAAATGGATATCGCCATCTTGCCCAAGCCACTCTGGCTGCCTTCCACCTGACTTCACAGGGGTCGGAGCACAGGGCTCAGGTGTCCTGAGATGCCCTCAGCTACTTTCATGGAGTGCTGCAGGACAAAGCCTACAAACTTACTCCAAAGAGACCAACAAGTAGTCAAAAGTGGGACCCTGAACACCCTGTCCCATCATGAGTGCATTGTCAACATGTCTCACCCAGGCAGGAGGCTGGGAGGAGAAATTGCAGGGCTGTGTTATCGTTCTTCTGGCTAGGCAACATGGAACATTTAAAAAGGGACCCTTCATTCCTTCTCTGCCGAGAAGAGGGGCTGGTCTTCTCCCTGTCCCAGGAAAAGGGATTTTCAACTTGACATCTTCATCCAAAAGATGCACATACCCTCTGTTCTTGGTACTAGCTGGGGACACAGTACATCATTAGGTGCCATATCTAGATCTCCTCTGGCCTTTATGTTTGGCAGGACATTTGGGGCATAGATCAGCGTTCCTTGTCACCAATCATGGTGACTGGTTTTATAAGTACTCTTCTCTATGAGCAAGCACCTACGTGCCTCCTGAGTACTTATTTCCCCACAACGAACATTGTGGCCCCCGAGTTCACAGCAGAGGAGAAGCATTGAATGTACAAAGGATGTTTGTTTCCATTTCACTGTCTCTAGGTGTTGTGTTGTGTTGTGTTGTGTGATTCAGGGAAGACAAGACTAGAATGGGCTAGCTGTTGACTTGGCATAGCCACATGGGCCAGGGAAGGCAAAAATATCACGTGAACTTCATGTATCTCCATGCTCATGTGAACTTAAATCACAGCATGTACCAAACTGAGTTCATTGTCTTCTCTCTAAAGCCTTTTGTCTCCTCTGGTGGCCCTTCTCTCAACCTGTGGCAGTCATCCACCTCGACTCAACTGAACATCAGGAACTTGGGTCACCCTGACTCCCCTCTTCTTTATCCCCATGTCCCATTACCAAATCTTATCATGTATGTCTTATAAGATTATAATAGCTCTGGAATCACCTACCCTCCCATGTTCCCTTCTCCACTGTAGTCCAAGTACCTGTCACCTCTCACCTGGACGACGACCATGGCCTCGTTCTTGCTTTCCTCCTATTCACTCCTGACCCTACAGCAAATTTAAGTTTTCAAAATATAAAATACAAATCAATCCTGCTGAAAAACTCTTGCATGCGTTCCCATTGCCCTTGAAGTTTGAGTTCCAGTCCCAAAGTTCTCAACCCAAGTCTCCATGGTCTTTCTCAGGACAATACTGTCTGCCTTAATTGCCCATCACCACTCCCCGATCATGGGTCCTCTCAGCCCTTCACTTGCTCCACATGTACCTTCTGAGCCCTGGAAGAGTTGTTCCCTCTACCTGGGAAGGCCTTCCTCAGGGCTACTCCCCTTCATAGCACTCCTCAAGCTTAATGTTACTTATTTACCAAATTTTTCTATTTCTTACTTGATTCTCAGCTCCATGGAAGAAGGTGCTATGTCTGTGTTGGTTACCATTGTATCTTTATCACCCAATACAGTGCCTGGCACCTAATTGGTGCTCAAAACATTATGTGTGTGTATATAGCGGGGGGTGCCAAAAAATGTATACACCTTTTAAGAGGTGTTATCTATGTATTATTTTTCAAAGTTGAATTGAACTACAGTAGCAGTGTGTAGTATGACATTCGCTCAAAAGATGGCATTAATCAAATGAATTCTTGCATAACCATGAGACATGCATGATAGTCAAAGAAAATGGTGTAAGCACAGTTGTAATTGGAGGAGCACAAGACGATTTTGAAGTGGCTTTGAAATTCTAGAACTTTATGGAAGTACAACAATGAAGGCATGAGTATGCCACAGAACCTCTAGCATGCCTAACAATTGCACACATTTGTGAAAAGTTTGAGACACATGATAAATTGAAACAGCATGTGCAGCGATATAAGTGGACACTTTGGTCAATGTTGCTCAAGTAGTAGTTCGTTGTAATCAGAAGTATGTGGATGCTGATGGTAACCACTTTGAGCACCTCTTGTAATTGCAGAAGTCAAATGTGACTTGTAGTCATCTTTATTATAGGTATATATTAAATATTACATTTTAATACAGTTTTATCCTTTCTTAAAATGTGTCCATTTGTTTTGGCATCATCTGTGTGCGCACACACACACAGAGTTGACCCTCGAACAACATGGTTTGAACTACAAAGGGCCCCTTATATGCACATCTGTGTATACGTGTACTTGTGCAGTCTAAACCCATGTTGTTCAAGGGCAACCTTACACTGAATCAAGGAGATTTGAGTAAAACTGCTTTGGAATTGCAAAGGCTGTGTTATACTGGTGATGTTTTAGTTCTGCTTTCTAGCTCAGAACAAGCAGACTAGAATATTCTATTATCACTTGGACTTGAGTGGAGTTTATTTATATCTGTGTGTTAAGGCTTTCAGGTATTTGCATCTTAAGCTTTTTATTTATACCTGCAGAATTCAGGGATTTGTGCTTCTTTACAGGAATTTCAGGCAAGAGCCAGCAGGTGGGTTCATTAGGGAGGCAACAGAACATTCTCATTCCTATTTTTATTTCATTTTATATAGTTTGGAAACCAAAAAACAAAGAGACAAACAGCCAAGGCCAGAGAAAGAAAGTGGGAACTACACTTTGGCTTTAGACGCTCTTCTCTCACCCGCTTTAAAAGGATTACCAGGCTCCTCGTCTGGGGCCGTGGCTGCCCGTCTGCTGCGAGAGCAGCTTTGTGGAGTAGGAAGAGACAGGGTGGCCCTCAGACATCCTGAGTTTAAAGCCCCTATTAACCCTGGGACTTTGGATAGCCACTTAGTTTGTGCCTTGGTTTACCCCTTTTGTAAACCAGAGACAAAGTCCCTGATCTCACAGGCTTAGTATGAGGATTAAAGAAGACAACTTATCAGGAAACACATTGTGAGATGTAAATATAACATAAAGGTGACATACTGACACCATTAAACCAAACTTCCCAAGTACAAAGATGAGGTCTGATATTTCTTTACCATGAGCTGCCCCCACCTATGTAGCCCTGTGCACATGATCGTGTTTTGGCAGGTTCAAGACCCACGTGGAGTATTTGTCTCTCCCTACTCCAGCAGTCTGTAAACTCATCTTACACTCCTAGTAACGGGCAGTGTTAGATATCTAGCATGCTGTGAGTAAACGTTGGTTGAATGCATATAGAGTGGGAAGAAAAGAGGCAGTACGTAGGAAGGAAAAGGTCAGTAGGGGAGGTGTGGGCTAGATCCTGAGGGATATTTACATTTTCTTAGGAGTCAGGGAGAACAAATAACTAAAGGCTACAAATAAACTGGGGTGCCGCCTCCTAACTCCTTTGGCTCAAACCCCAACTCCTAGAACTCTGCTGGACTTGGGCCAGTACTTGGGGGTGGGGAGGGAGCGATTGTATGTCCAGGCTTCATTCAGCTGCAGTGGCCTCTCTTTGGGGTGGCCTGCTGAGCTGCTGGGAGCAGCGGCATGAGGAGAATGCCCAGATTTCCAGATTTGGGAGTCTTTCCAAAGATTCCTGTCCTGCTGTCACCACCAAACAAAGCTGACAGAGCCAAAATACAAAGAAATGTGGCTTCCCTGTCCCCCAAACAAACTAAACATCTGGCCATCCATTAAATATCCATTAAGTCCCAGCTATGTGCCATATTAGGTGCTGGCATGAGGTAAAATGACCCCACCCTTTCCTGGCCTCAAGCAAGGGAAGGGTGGCTTCTCTTCCATGGGGACACCCACAAGAGAGGGGACAATGACACATGCCCTGGATGTGGGAAGAACACAGCCCCTGCCACCGACAAGCCTGGTACGGCCCCCTCTCTCTCCATTGCCCTCATGACACCCAGGGCCTGTGGACACCAGAGGTACACAGTGCCAGAAACCCAGGGCGCCCCCTTGAACCCTCTCCCTTGCTGGCAACTTGCAAAATTCTAAGCAAGATGTGGGCCACTGCAAACTTTTAGAAATATCTGCAGTACTCCTTCCTGGAGCCGACAAATAAGGACTTCATTCCTTTAAGATCAAAAGATTTTTTCTATTTTGAACTGAAACTAGATCTCCCCTGGGCCAGAATGGAGCCTGTTTGTCGGTGCTACTTGAGGCCGGAGAGATGATGATCTAGATGGTCCAGGGTCAGGGAAGAATGGTCTGAGGACGTGTCTTCCCTGTGAGCCTCTTCTTACGAATGTGGCACGCAAGTTTTGGGTGGTGTGGATGGAGGTAGAATGAGAATGTCCCTGAACTGGCTAGCTGAGTGTCCTTCAGCTGACAGAAGATCACTTCAGGGCAGATGGGGCAGCCACAGGAGAAGAGGATGGTAATTACTCAGCTGGTCCTGTGCCCCATATTGAATCTATCCTGCTCTTCAGCTTTTTCCACACACAGGACAAGAGGGCCTTAGTGATTTGAAAAGATTGCTCCAGAGCTGCAGCGTTGACCGAGCCTCCTCTGTCAGAGGCACTGTCTCAATACACTAACAAGCAGGGCCTGCCGAGAGCCCCTGGCCAGCCCCACGCCATTCAGGCTGAGCCCCTTCAAGCTCCGCTTCTGGATGGTCTACAGCCAGCCAGCTTTCTGCAAGGAACCTCTATTCCCGAAGCTGGCCGGCCAGCCATCTCGACTGCCAGGCCTTTGTTCCCAGGCCTTGAGGAAAAGCACCCAAGGCAGCTGCCTGTACTCACGCGTGCGGTATTTCTGAACAAAGGGCCCTGTGTGAGCCGTCACAACGTGGCTCTGGACCCAGAGCATGGGCACTGCCTGGTGTGATGGGCCCGAGGGCCAGCAGCGTGGCCGAGGGCGTGCTTTGGAACACAGACTGCTGCCGAGTCTTTGGGGCAGTGCCCGTCCTGTGGCGGGGTCTGGCAGCCGACATTCTGCTGTCAACATCTTGCGGGCCTGCTTGCTGCATGGCCAGCATCCTGTGTGGTGACTTGAGCAGAGTCCCAGGCTCGCTTTGCATATCAGAACTCCGGTCTTGGTGCATCAGGCGTGGGATGACCACCTCTGGAGCACTGAGATGCTCCTTGCCAAGGATCAGCCACTCGAGGGAGCTCAGAAAGTGCTACGGGAAACTTCTCCAGAGCGCTCTGCTTACTGCCTGTCACCCAGACTCTCTCGGCAAAGTGGGGCTTCCAGGTACATGAAAAAATGCGTCCACGTGTTGAAAATACTGCCTTGAAAATGAACTGAAATAGTTCACCAAATTCTGAACAGAGAAGAAAAATTGATGGCCTCCATTTTTAATTTTCTAAGCAACACCTCTCCCACAATAATAATCAGTAGCATCATTGTGGAACCCGGTCTAAAAGGTACTGTCCCAGTGGACTGAGATGCATCTTCTATATTTTCCCATTTACTCCAGATGTGATACTTTGGTGTAAGCAGTTTGCAAGAGGAACAGGGACTCATCAGTGTTAACGTTTGCTATGCACTTGTGTCTTAAACTCAGTACTATCTAAAGCAGGGTAAGCATGCCCCTTAGAGTCCCTCTTTTCCTACCATTATATAGTTAACACGGACTTTAAATAATCACCCACCCCGACAATTCCCACTTCTGGATGATCATGAGAGTGCCTCTTACTAACAGAGGTCCCTGAGCCTCAGAGCCACCTACTGGATCAAAATCAGAGAGGAGGAGATGGGACAGGGGAAGAGGGGAACCTGGAGATCAGATGTTTTGCTTTTTGAAACCCTTGTACGATTCTGTGTTCAGTCTGGTTGGAAACCACTGTTCTGGATTAGCTCTTATGTGCAGCAACTGTAATTTAGACCAAAGGTTTTCCAAACATGGTTCTTTAGCCATCTGAGTCTATCGTACTGGCATAAGGATAGACACACAGATCAACGGATAGAATTGAAAGCCCAGAACTACATCTTTATATTTATGGTTAATTGATTTTCGACAAGGGTGTCAAGGCCATTCAATAGGTGAAACAATAACCTTTTCAACAGCTGGTGCTGGGACAACTGGATAGCAACACGTGAAAAAAAATGAGATTGGACCCTTGCTTCACACGCATACAAAAGTTCATTCAAAATGGATCAATGACTGAAATGTAAAAGCTAAAACTACAAAATTCTTAGAAAAAACACATCTGCCTAAATTTTTGTGACCTTGATTGAGGCAATAATTTTTAGCTGTGACATCAAATGCCAAGGAAAAATAGATAAATTGGACTTCATCAAAATTAAAAATTCTTATGCATCAAAAGTCTATCAAGGGAATGAAAAGAAACTCACAGAATAGGGGAAAATATTTTCAAATCATGTATGTGATAAGGGGTCAATATCCAGAATATATAAAGAACTCCTTCTACTCAATGACAACAAAATACCCAAACACCCAGTTAAACAATGGGCAAAGTGCTTGAATAGACTTTTCTCCAAAGAAGAAATACAAATAAGCACATGAAAAGATGCTCAACATCACTAGTCATTAGGGAAATGCAAATGCACAAAGCACTATCACTTCACACCCACAAGGAGAGCTATAATTAAAAAAAGATGGACAATAACAAGCATTGGTGAGGATATAGGAAAATGGGAACCCTCAGACATTGCTGATGGGAATGTAAAATGGTTCAGCTGCTGTGTAATATATAATAATTTTGTCACTTTGTTATGATTTAGCAATTCCACTCTCTTGGGTATATACCCATGAGAATTAGAAATACATGTCCATACAAACATTTGTACACAAGTGTTCATGTCCGCATGATTCCTAATAGCCCAAAAGAGGAAACAATCCAAATGGTCATCAACTGATGAATGGATAAACAAAATGAAGAATAAATTCATTATTATATAATGAATATAATTTAGCCATAAAAAAGCCACATGTGAGAACCTTGAAAACATTATGCTAAAGGAAAGAAGCCACTCACAAATCACATATTGTATGATTCTATTAATAGAAAATATTTAAAATAGGCAACTTCAGAGAGACCAAAAGGTATTTAAATGTTTACCAGAGGCTGAGGGGAAGAAGTAAACAGACAGTGACTGCTAATGAATATGGGTTTCTTTGGGGGCTGATAAAATGTTCTGATTTAGATGGTGGAGATGACCATGCAACTTTGTGAGTATACTCCAAAACCACTAAACTGAACAGTTTAAAAGGACAAATTTTATGATATGTGTGTTATACCTCAGTTTTTCTTTTATTTTTTTATTTTTTTAAAAGTACCTGATCACTTGGTTCCTGGGAATCTGCATTTGAATCTCCTTCCAAGATGGTTCTTTCTTACACTGGGATTTGAAAACCACAGTATCTCATTTATGTCCTTTTAACTCCTAAAAAATTTAAGAACTCAAATCTCTTAGGAAAAAAAAATAAACCAAAATGCAAAAATCAGACCACTTAGGGCATAGTAAGTGATCATTCTTTGAACAAATATTTAGCTGTTGCCGGCTATGTAGCAGATAGCGTGCTGAGCCCAATGAGCTAGTCACACACGCTGCCATGTAAGAGTTCGGAGCCTGGGAGAGACGCAGGTCTGAAAACAGTTACAGTTCAGAAAAGACAACAGTGATACCTGCTTTAATGGAGGTTTGTACAAAGTAAAGCAAGGTCAATATGGAGCCAAAGAGTCAACTCGAAGAAGCCACAGTATGAGGCTGTTTCGTGAGTGCAGGCTGAAGATCTGGGCGCCTAGAAAGGTGGAAGAGAGTGTGAAAGGGGGACAAAGGGCCCTCACGGCAGAAGAACAGAGTGTACAAAGGCACATAGGTTTGCAAGAGCTTAGTGAGTTAAAGCGATTGTAGCAGGTTGTAACAAATGCCCACAGGAGAAGAGGCGGAAGAAGAAGCAGAGAATTACAGCTTCTTGTGTGGGGAGGAACCTTTGGAGAATTTAGAGCAGAACACCAGTCTGATAGCAGGGTGGGAGCTTGGAGCAGAGGGAACAGGCAGCTGGGAGGCTGGTGGGAAAAAGAATTTGTCTGAAATTTTGAAGGTCCAAAATGGGGGAAGGATAGATTTTATACTTATTTAGGAAATATATATATATATTATAAACCATTAGGAACATTATATATATATAGTGTAGGGACTGCCCTAAAAGAATCCAGCTATAAATGTCTCTATTTTTCATATTACATAACTGAAGACTTTCTGGACAGCCCTAACATATAATGTTTGATGGGGATTGATGGAATGCAACGAAGGAGGTTTAGCACATTCCTGGTCTCTACCCAGTAGATGCTAGTAGTATCTTCCCAGCTGTGAAAAACAAATGTATCTTCAGAAACTGCCTGGAAGGTAAAATTGAGGGAACAAAATCTATGCCAGTTGAGAATCCCTGGTTTTGGTTCACTGAGCCCTGCTATGGGATAGGGTCATGTCTTCCTCAGAGAGGACTTGTCATGCAAGGTGCTTTTGAGTGCCTAGATGACAGGAAGTTGAACTTACAGATCTGGTCATGTGAGCATTTCTGTGCTGGTTTGCTAACAAGTGTCTGTGTGTGAGGCAGAATCTGGTCTGAGATGTGCTCTGACCGTGAGGTTGTTGGGGAGGAGACCTACAGCCCTACCTTCTCCTAACAACTGGAAAATACCATCAGTTACCAAGTAGACTGTAGTTATGGACAACTAACCTGACTTAGGTAAATTTGCAACCAAGTTGTCTCAGGTGATTTGTTGCTTTCTGGCTGTTCCCTGAAACAAAGGGTCCCCAGGAGAATGCTCATGGCCCAGGGCAAGAGGGAAATGCAGCAGAGGAAAACCAGAGGTTTTAGAATGCACAGAGTGAATTTCTTCTGGGTTTCTCAAGGGATTGGTGTATAGCAGGGGTGGCCAACAAGTCGATCGCGGTCGACCGGTCGATCGGTCGATCGCGAGGCCAATTTTGGTCGATCGTCGATCGCTCGCAATGTCTGGGGTGGAATTCCGTGTACCATGGACTTTGAAGCAATTGTAGAAGACAAAACTTTCTAGCAATAGTTTAATGCATTCTAGGAATTTGCCAAGGTCATACATTCCTAGAATTCTGACAGCCTGACACTGTGATCTCCGCCCACCCAGACAATACATTTTGACTTATGTGTTACACTTGTCACCGGACGCAACGCGTGAGCGCAACAGTTACGACTCGACTCATCGAAGAACACAGTCAGTTAGCTTGAATATTTGGTAGTGTCATACGGTAGCTTCTTT